>JAODAL010003150.1:0-179411 GCA_025379985.1 Phyllomedusa bahiana
AAATTGCTTTGAAAGGGGACTATTCATGATGTATTTTTGTTTGTAGAGATTTTTTTGTTTTGCTTGGGGCGTGACTAGTCAAGCGGATGCAACTAGATGAAATGGCATTTGAAGATACTGGGTTCTTGCATGCCCCTTTGTGATATGGGGGGTTTGAATGGCTACTGTGACCTAGGAGAAAATCTTCAATGGGGAACTTGTGGGCAAACTGTGGGAGGGGGGGAGGCTAGCCAAAGCCTCAGTTTATTAAAATGTATGAATATTCATTAAAAAGGAAATGGTTTATAAATATAGTTTGAGACATACATTAGTTTTAATGGGGCCTGCAGCTCTATGAAGAATATCCCTATTAAAATTTATGGGGGGAATGCTTTATGGGAAGTAATATACAGTGGTCTATGTACATTTGGATTTTAATTTCCCAAAAGAATTCATATTAGAAAAGAAGGAAGGGCTTATGGAATGATAAAGATGGCAGGTGCTTGTAAGGGACACCTTATCTGCTTATTTGTTTAGGTGGGGCACCAGTTGCAATAATATGAGGGGGTGGGAAGCCCATCACATCAGGGTGGGGTGTTTGTTGGTCAGTCATTGGCACGGCATCGGAAGATGGGGCGCAACCCCCTTTATGGAGTTGTGAATTTGACTGAAGGTTTTTTGGCTCTGAGAGAGGTGCAGTTTCAGCGGTATGTTATGAGGTGGCGGGGGGAGTGGTTTTAGTGGTTTCTCTGAGGGCAATTGGGAAGCCCCTGAAGGGGTGTTTCCTAACTGATTAAAAAAGTGAGCCAGACCACGTATCGCCCTTTAAGCCTTGATAAGCCGGGTTTAGTGGCGAAAATTGGGCAGGTAGATATGACTTTTTAAATTGGGGATCTTCCCCTTGTCCACAATGTCCCTGTGAGGGGTGCCCAAAAAGGGGCCTTATTTTTTTCTTGCTATGAGATAGGGCGACTCCCCAAGTAGTTGGTTTTGGGACCCCTTATGGAGCTTACTTTGTTATAGATTAAGGCTCCCCTGTTATAGGGGGGTTTCCCACCGACTGGATTAGAAAGGGAGTTACCCCCTTTTCAAAAGCAAAAAGGGTTAAATGATGGGGTTAGAGATCGGGTTTTTAAAAAGTGTGTATAGAGTTAAGAGTTAGATATAATAAAAGTTACGTTTTAGTGTTTAACAGATAGAGAACTGATAGAGTTTAAGTTTGCCTATGGCAAAATAGTAAATATAGTGATCAAAAGTCACTCTTTGTTCTCTTGCGAGATTCCCAATTTTTGGGAGATTATAATCCAGGAGTGAGTCTCAAGGGGATTAGAGGAATAACATCTACTCACTACAAGTGGATCCCCTCTTCACTGTAGTGATCTAGAGTAGCAAAGGAGAATTAGGTAAGAGAAATAGCCGCTGTGACGTAACCTTCACTACTATTTCCATCCTCTCCTCTGCCACCTGTGATGAAAGTGTATCTTTTATGGACAAACGGCACCATTGCAGATAAGTGACATGGAAATTGTAGAGCACCATGTGCATTGGTGTGAGAGCTGAACACCAACTTTGAAAGTGCATGAGGGTGAACTGTCCTACAACAGTGGAGGAGCTCACCATCAAATAAAACCAAGGACCTACAATACATGTGCCTAAAACAAAAGTTCGGCAAACCCTACTGCCATTAGGGCTCCAAGGCAGAAAGATGGTCACTGCACCTCTGCTAAAAAAGTCGCATCAGCAGAAAAGACATTTATTTTCACGGCAGTATCAGAATTGGATCTCTACTGATTGGCAAAGGGTTGCCTTCTATAACATTTTATGCTTTACCAAACAGATGGAGATTTGCTTGTCAGGTGAGAAACTTTTTAGAGAACAAACTCCCTGCAACCATTGCTGAAAGAACACAGTCTGTTGCTGGCAGCATTACTGCCTGTGGAATGTTTTTTTATTGCATTCGCTGGGCCTACTCCTCCATGTGTAAGGCACTGTCAACCAATGTGTTTATGTATCCATCACTTATACAAATACATGCTAATCATCTTCCTTGGAGAGGATGAGATCTTTCAGCAAGACAATGTGATATGTCACATGGATAGAAATGTTTGACATTGGTTGGAAGAGTAAGACCAAGACTTCTAAGTACTACCTTGGCCTCCTACTTCCCCAGACTTCAACACTATTGAGCATCTGTTGGATCACTTCAATTGTCCTGTTTGCTCCATGGATCCTAAACCAACACCCTCCAGCAGATGTGGGAGGATCAGTGGTCAGCATGGTTCCAGACATCTGTGACAACCAAGACCTTATTGAGTCACTCCTGGCACATCTAGCTGCTGTCCCTGCTGCACACTTCAGTAATGCTGGATATTAGCTGGAAGTCATAATAATGTGATTCCACTGTGGAGAAAGCAGTGGTGTTGTAGAAGGCAATTATACTAGGTAGACATGCCCTGTAAGACATTAGATGGCCTCCCTTTATAAGCCATAGACCCCTCTAAAAGTTTTAGCAGAGAGTCACAAGTGACAGTGGCTTCCACTCTGACTGTCCAGGTATTAAATGGATATCTATTCTTTACAGAGTAAATATATGACTAGCAAGAACTTAGGGCGACATGTCAGAAAGGAGGCGCCGCTATACCTGTTTTGAGGCGCATTAAATGAGTGTATAGTAAGCCTGTCATAAATCTGGAGTGTGGTATACCTTGCATAGCATAGCATAGCACATAACTTAGGCGCATTCAAATGTGTTTTGCCTGGTGCAAGCTGCGCTTAGTTTTGGTGTGTGACTGTTCATACGTGTATATAATAAGGCTACAACAGGTTTTTGTCACAAAATTAGACATGTCGCCCTTAGTATTAACAGGCGTCAAAGAACTGATGATTGGCCTGGTGTTGGTATAAAAACAGAACAGAGTACAAGGTTTAAAGGTGAAGCAGGACCTTTGAATTCTTATAATGTCTACTGCAAGATATTTTGTTCATATCAAAAAGTAAAACTTGGCTAACCATATAAATCATATTTTTGGCAAAATTGTACATTAATGGGGTATTCTGTAGCAATTCCTGAGTGTCTGGCAAATAAGTTATAAAAAATAAACATGAAGGTCAGTGTGTTTTTTAACCCTTTTGATGTATACACAATATTAGCTCAGCTATTGATGGCACTTTCGTGCAAACGTATACTGTGGTGGAACCATAGGGGCACATAAAGCATGTATGAAGATGTAGTAGAGCTAACATGGTCCAAAAAGAGACTATATATTTGCCCTACATAAACCCAATGGCTGTACCGCAGTATATGTTGGGATAGCTTTTTTAAGGTATCCTATGGATACTGGTGCATAGTCCCAAAACGTGATATGAGTTAGGGCTCATCCACACAGCATAGAACAAATACCGGTCGGTTTATCCGACCGGTATGTGTCCTGTTTTAGTGCCTTCCCCACGGCCGCCAGGGGGAAAACCCGTGCAGTGGGGACTGCTGCACGGGTTTTCCATAGCGGCCCGGTGTGTTAGTTTGAAGACCGCAAACCGTCTGAAAAACTGGTGCCGTAGGGACAAGGCCTTATCTTTCTATTATGTTAGTATATAATGTAAAGTCACATTCTCTTTCTAGAACCAAGAAAACCCCTGTGTAATGTAAATTCACTGAGGCAAGAGGAACAGAGGAGTCATCTTCACCTACATAAAAGTGATCTCTAACATCCCATTAAACATAAGTGGGATGGATGAAATACCCAACTGTTCCTGTTTTTGCCTCTTCATAAATAGTGTAACAATGATATATATACATACACACACACACATATATATATATATATATATATATATATATATTTATATATATATATATACACTCACCGGCCACTTTATTAGGTACACCATGCTAGTATCGGGTTGGACCCCCTGGATTGAGATCTGGTGACTGTGGAGGCCATTTCAGTACAGTGAACTCATTGTCATGTTCAAGAAACCAGTCTGAGATGATTCCAGCTTTATGACATGGCACATTATCCTGCTGAAAGTAGCCATCAGATGTTGGGTACATTGTGGTCATAAAGGGATGGACATGGTCAGCAACAATACTCAGGCAGGCTGTGGCGTTGCAACGATGCTCAATTGGTACCAAGGGGCCCAAAGAGTGCCAAGAAAATATTCCCCACACCATGACACCACCACCACCAGCCTGAACCGTTGATACAAGGCAGGATGGATCCATGCTTTCATGTTGATGACGCCAAATTCTGACCCTACCATCCCAATGTCGCAGCAGAAATCGAGACTCATCAGACCAGGCAACGTTTTTCCAATCTTCTACTGTCCAATTTCGATGAGGTTGGGCAAATTGGAGCCTCAGTTTCCTGTTCTTAGCTGAAAGGAGTGGCACCCGGTGTGGTCTTCTGCTGCTGTAGCCCATCTGCCTCAAAGTTCACCGTACTGTGCGTTCAGAGATGCTCTTCTGCCTACCTTGGTTGTAACGGGTGGCTATTGAGTCACTGTTGCCTTTCTATCAGCTCAAACCAGTCTGCCCATTCTCCTTTGACCTCTGGCATCAACAAGTCATTTCTGCCCACAGGACTGCCGCTCACTGGATGTTTTTTCTTTTTCGGACCATTCTCTGTAAACCCTAGAGATGGTTGTGCGTAAAAATCCCAGGAGATCAGCAGTTTCTGAAATACTCAGACCAGCCCTTCTGGCACCAACAACCATGCCACGTTCAAAGGCACTCAAATCACCTTTCTTCCCCATACTGATGCTCGGTTTGAACTGCAGGAGATTGTCTTGACCATGTCTACATGCCTAAATGCACTGAGTTGCCGCCATGTGATTGGCTGATTAGAAATTAAGTGTTAACGAGCAGTTGGACAGGTGTACCTAATAAAGTGGCCGGTGAGTGTGTGTGTATGTATATGTGTATATATATATATATATATATATATATATATATATACACACACACACCAAGGAAAATCCAATTGCACTCACAAAAAGATAATACATAGAATACATCAAATACATAGTGTCACACTAAGTGGAAAAAAACAACCATATTAATATACATATATATTGTGCAAAGTGTATTACCATGTGAGAGAAAGTGGCAGGATGAGCTCCTCCTATCATAAATATTCAATGTTACCTCTTTGAGTAAAACAATGTGTGTCTCAGCGTAACATTGAATATTTATGATAGGAGCTCATCCTGCCCCTTTCTCTCACATGGTAATACACTTTGCACAATATATATGTATATTAATATGGTTGTTTTTTTCACTTAGTGTGACACTATGTATTTGATGTATTTCTATGCATTATCTTTATTCATATCACTTTGTTTTGTATATTTGTTCAAATGATTGTCACTTGAAAGTTATGTTTATATGTAGTTAATTTGTTTTCATGCATATTCAAGAGCACTGATCTTTATAATCACTACATTGACCACCCCTTAATTGCTTGAGAAAGGTTCTAAGTGAGCCAAAACGTTGCCTTTTTTGGACATGCAATAAAGCACATTTTTTCATCTTATCTTTTTGTGAGTGCAATTGGATTTTCCTTGGTTGTTAATTTTGACCCGTGACGGGGTTTTTGCCAATTTGCACCCAAATTTTGGTGAGGTGCTGCCTCTTTTTTCCATTATATATATATACAGCAGACAAAGAATTGATCTCTTCAAGACACGCTTTAACAGATTAGGCCATATGTTTAATAATGGCCTTTTTCTACCATAGACATTTGTGGCATAGCAACCGGGTACTATATAACGGTTTTGTCTTGGGATTGGTCGGGTCGTCCCAAGGTTTGAAAACCCCTTTGAGACTTGCATTTGAATTTCTATCCATGTGATATCCAAGTGTCACGTCAGATATTGATGCTGGAGGAGTATTCTATTATGTAACGCTGCAATAGACTGGATTACATAAATACCCAACTCATTTAACTGCTACAGTAATATGGCATCTCATGAGTAATTTTATAGCATGATTTGGGACTGAACACTGATAAAAGAAATGTTTATTTTGGCTATTCACTATTTTGATTGTTCCTTCGATCAATCTTCTAATGTTTAATGAATATTGGTGGAAGGGACTGAACTGCAGTATGTGAAGTAATATGTTTAGTGTTAATAGTGTTAATAGTTGTGTATCTTCACTATTAAAACTATTCATTATGTGGGTTGCTCTCTAGAAAATAAACGTAATGTATCTAACATTTAAACTAACATTACTTTCTTTTTTTACAGGTTCACCTTTGCACAAACAAGGTTCAACTTCTTCAGTCAGTGAAAAATCAGGATCCAAGATCACAGAAGTGGGAGATGAGTTCCTTGGTGATTTCGTAGTTGGAGAACGTGTGTGGGTCAATGGAGTAAAGTCTGGAGTGGTACAATATCTTGGAGAAACTCAGTTTGCTCCGGGTCAATGGGCAGGTGTTGTACTGGATGACCCTGTTGGAAAAAATGATGGTTCTGTTGGTGGAGTACGTTATTTTGAGTGTCAACCACTACAGGGAATATTTACCAGGCCTTCTAAGCTGACCCGCCAACCAGTGGCAGATGGTACAGGGAGTGATTCACATTCAGTAGAATCTTTGACGACTCAGAACTTGTCTTTGCTTTCTGGAACTGCCACGCCACCTTTGACCACTCGAATTGTGCCACTGCGGGAGAGCGTGTTAAACAGCACCATAACAACAGGAAATGAATCAGGATCTAATCTGTCAGACAGTGGGTCAGTGATGAAGGGGGACAAGTATCTGCGCCTTGGAGATCGTGTTCTGGTCAGTCACTTTTCTGTTCTTATTTTAAGTATCAAATACATTTCAGTAAAAATGATCAGTTATAAATTGTGCATTTTTGGAAAGCCCACATGTTTTATTTTGATTTATGCATTAACACATTACTAGATTTTTGTGCAAGAGACAAAACACAATATTATAAGTGCAGCATGCTGTTTTATGGAAAGCATCATTTTATAGGGATTTAAAAATGTTTTTTTTTTCATACTGAAATCTGTGAAAGTCATCAATGAAGCCCAGAGCAAAGGACCCTAGTTTCTGTAGATCACATCTTCTTCAGTCTGTGAGGAGCCTTGAAAGAAACAATATCGGTTTAACACTTTGGGAAGCACCTTTACCTTATCTGTCTTATCATGTAATAGCTTCACAATGATGAGTTGTACACCTAAATCCAGACTTTGTGATATTTTATGTTCTGCAATGTAAGCTTACTGTATATCCTCTTGACCTGCTGCTCAGGATGGAGATGATAACTTGATATCACACCTCAGAACTTGGTAGATTAACTATATGCAGCTTATGGCAAGAAGGAAATACTGTGTGACTGTATTCCTTGTGGGTAGAGAACAAAGGGCATTTTCTCTGGAACAAATTCTAATTTTTGAAGGTAGGGATGTTAGAGGGGTTTTCCAGTTCCTAAAAAAAACCTATAAAATAAAAAAATCCATTACTCACCTTCCTCCAGTCCCTGGTCAAGAGCTGTGTCTCTCGGATCTTCTGTTTTATTTCTTCTATTACCAAGTAGGGAAGTGACTGCAGCGGTCACGTGCCTCTCACTTCCGAATGGTAAAGTTAGTAGAGACATGTGACCACCGCAGCTAATCAGTGGCTGCAATACTGATATCCCCTTTCAAAAGCGACAGAATGTAAGCAGAAGACCGGAGAGACGCAGCGCTCAAACTAGGGGCCTGGAGAAAAGAGACCTTTTTACTTTATTGTGGCCCTTAGTGCTGCATATTAGATTTTTTTTAGGTACTGGATAACCCCTTTAAAGGGGTTTTGCCAAGAAGTGAGTTGCTTACCTCTTATCTGCTCAGAAGAGAAGATAAACTCAACATGCAGCGTCATAGGGGGGAGAGGGAGGGTGATGAGCAGGAAGCAGGGAGCGTCTGCAATGTTCACTCAAATAATTACATTACAACCAGTGGATTCTCTATACAGTATGAGGCAGACAGCCTCATACACTGCACTTTTCTCCCCAGTCCCTCCAAAGCTGGTTTATGTTCCCTGTTATCAGCTAAGAAGTGCAAACACGCAAGCGCGGCCAGATCAGCTCCTGTCAGTGTCCTGGTCGTGTCTAATGTAAACTGTCAGGAAAGTAAGGGGGGCTGAGCAATGCTGTAGCTCTCACAGCCTTCACTTTTCGTAATCACATATATTTAGAAAAGTGATTAAATACCCATTTTGGAGGATCCCACGTCAACATTACATCATGGCAAAACCCCTTTAACTATCACAATTTCTGTGTGAACGTTCTATGTAATTTGGATGTGCCAAAGTGTACCCAGAAATGTTTCCAAAATGTTAGTAGCACTTTTATATTTTATCATTAAGCAATTTTTTGCAACCTGTTTATTTCTAAAAGTGGGATAGGATATCCAGTTACAATCCACAAACTGGCCTGTGCCACACACATATACTAACTGTAGGAAATCAGTCCCAAGAGTTGATTTCAGACCCTGTGGCTTAAGACGGGATGGTATTTGCCTTGTCCATGGACAGTGGATACATTTGTGCTTATTCCCAAGCATACAGTCATAGAACCCGTATAAATTGGTTGCACAAATGATGCTTGCAGTTGATTCAGGCAGTGTACTTGCAGTTCTAAAATTCTTGAGAAGCTAACTTGGACGGCAGATGTTTGTACTTAGAGCATTATGTTGCCATGTGGCAATTGGATTTAAAGATGGGGGAGAGCAGACATTGAAATGAAGTGATGCACAACATATAATGATCTTAAAAACAGCTCTTTAAAAACCCACAGCAGTTTGTGGCATAAATGGTTATGAATATGCGCATATATATCATTTCTATAGAAGAACAATACTACACATTCCATACAATACATTTAGGCATTCAGTGTAATACAGGAAGGGAAGTGCACCCTCACCTTGGAGAGAACAACTGTTTACTTCGGACAAAATTTATTGACCACTTCCTTCCGAAATAGACTCTGATGAATCATATGTGTACATTAGTAGAGTCAGGAAATGATTAAAGAAGTGGTTAAAGGAAATGCCACAAATAGTATTTTTTTTTTCTTTAAAAAGGACCTGTGACATCTCCTTTCATGTCTGTGTTCCCTGTGAAATAATAATGAAGCATTTTTTTCTCAACTCTGTGTTGTGCTGGTCCTCTATTACGCCTCCTACAAATTTATTACTGAATCAGTCAGCTCGGTGTTACCATTCCAGTGTTGAAAGGGGTGTGTCCCTGCACCCACTGATTGTCAGGCCTGATTAGACAATCTTAGACTGTGCAATAGCTAACACCCAACTGACTAATTCAACAATACAGTTCTAGAAGGAATAACAGAGAAACAGTACAACACAGAGATATAAGAGAAGATGCTCCAGAATTGTCATTTCACAGGAAACACAGGGATTTACTAAAGCAGACCTGTCAGGAACGACTATAGTTTAAACCATTAAGTTTGTTAAAACAACGTTCTGTCTTCTGATAGAGATAAATCTTCTATTATAGATTTCATATTTTCACACATTTTTACATTTAAATCTCTTGTTACAAAAAATATAGATACATACAGTCATGGGGAAAAAAATCCCTTTCATTCTATGTTTTAATTTTTAGGGCCTTAATAATAATTGCATTCTCCTTGCCAACTTCTAAATGCAACCAAATAACCTCCAGTGACACCACTAAAAACTGCTGGATGTTACAGGAACTGCTAAGGCTTTGTTCATAAAATATTTAAATTGTACACCCAGAATTTATGCTGGCAAAATTTCATGATTTTGCCATAAATGTCAGGGTAATTAAACGTATGGTATGGTGGAGTATACTAGCCAGAAATATGCTAAGAAGACACTATTTTGGGATATCTCTAATCTATTGTAGGGTATATATACATTCAGTAATGCGGGAATATATTCCAGAATATAGGTATATTGGGAGACAGTAGTCTTAACAGGGTTTTACCATGAAGGTATTTGATGCCTGGTTTGTCAGCTTTCAGTGTGTTCAAAAGGGGGCGTGTATGATTTGTTTGAACTGCATATCATTTGACCCAGTGGGCTTTTTCCCACAGTGTGCTCACGTTAGTCAAACAAAGGTCTGTTTATGTAAAGAACTGTGAGAAGCTACAATGTACCTTAAAGGAGTTGTCTCATTACAAGCTTTCAGCCTACTTCAATGCTTCTGGCAGCAAAGGATTTTTTAATTCAGGGGCGTGCTTCTTGTCTGCCTCTTCTCCTCCCTCTTCTCCCCTCCCCTCAGCACACAGACAGCTCTCCTCCATAACTTCTATACACCAGGTGAAGGGCGAGGGGGTTTACTGCCAGAGTTAACCCTGTGTGTGCCTGCCTAGGTCTGCTGCAAGCTGCTGGATCAGATGCAATGTCAGCTCCACTGAGACATGAGAGGGCTGATCTCAGATTGTGGAGAGGTCTTTGATGCTCATTATGATAATAGCAGAGCAGGGGTGGATGCAAGAGTTACTATACCCACATGCTTAGCATACAAATCTCCAGGGACATCTCAAGCAACAACAAACAAACCCTGTCAGAACAGACACAGGGCAGCTGTGAAGTGTTAAAATAATAACGATGTGTAACTAATACAGCAGATCAGGGAGGGATATGAAGCGTTCACATGCCCCCTTGATCTGTTCTATTAGTATAGTCAAAGCTCCACAGACACATCATGATTATATTAACACACTTCATTGCTGTCACATCTACTGACTACAGATCAGCCTCATCTCTGCTCTCCTCAATCTGTGTAGAGAGCAGGAGGGAGCAGGCACACACAGGGTTAATCCAGCTACACAGACACAGAAGTCAGAACCCTCCCCCTCCCTCCACGACAGAAGCATACTGTGCCTGAGGGGCTTTGTGCTCCGACCTGTATTGAGAAGCTGATGAGTCATCAGCACTGACAGCCAGTGAGATAAAGATCAACAGGTCCCCTACTATAGAGATTTCAGGAGCTGATGCACTACTACTAACAGGGATAACTCAAAATCAGTAGGACATTTGTAATGAACATACATTGCAAAGCTGCTTGTTTTTTAAAGATCTTTTAATTAAAACCCAATCATTGTAGCGAGACAACCCTTTTAATGGTAAGTACTTCTGCCTTTCAGTATAGGGGTCCTAGGTCCCAATCCCTGCAGGAACCAAACATGGATTTTTTTTTTCTCGATGCATATTCCTGATTGAAGTTTCTTTTTGCCTTTTATTTTTTTTTTATTGTGACTAAATACTAATGAGTAGAATGACAGCAGCACCCAGGGTTGAACACTCACTCAGCAGTGAGTGTGTGTGATTAACAGGAAGGAAACCGACATAGACTGCCTGAGAGAAGAGGTGATGTCTGAGAATGTGCGACCAGGACTGAGGATCTCTCATCACTGGTTGTATCCCCTAGAGACGAGCTGTACATTATGGATCACTAATGTAGCAGCTAAAACAACAATGGTGCAGAATTTCTTATAATGATGAATGGTGAAAATATTCATTATTTCATTTGCAAGCTTCCCATATCAATTTTACTTTGTGGTAAAACCTCTTTAAATTTAGTGACCAATGCCAGGCAGCTGCTGCCAAGGCAACTAAAATCATGGGTTGCATTAAAAGAGGTATAGTTGCAAGACAGGAACATAGTTTTGCCTCTCTAAAAATCACATATCACATATGGAATATTGTGTACAGTGCATAAGAAGGACATAACTAAGCTGGAGCAGTTGCAGAAGAGGGCAACCTAGTTGGTTGAAAAAAATGGGTGGATTTTAATGTCAAGACAGTCTTTCAAACATCTAACTTGGGGTTATTCCATTTGGAAAAAAAGATGGCTTTGGGGTGATTTAATTACCATGTACAAGTATGAAAGGACTGTATACAGATATATTTACTTCTAGGTCTGTAACAACGACAAAGGGGCATCTGCTATGTCTAGAGGAAAAACGGTTTCAACATCATCATAGAAAGAGGCTGTGATGATGAATTAATTGAAAAAATTCAAGGGCTTAGATATCTTTCTTGAAAAATATAATATAATAGGTCATGGTTAATAGATGAAACGTGACTGGGTCTTTCAGCATGACAATGATCCCAAGCACACCACCAGGGCAACAAAGGAGTGGCTTTGTAAGAAGCATTTCGAGAACCTGGAGTGGCCTAACCAGTCTCCAGATCTTAACCCCATAGAAACCCTTTGGAGGGAGTTGAAAGTCCGTGTTGCCCAGCGACAGCCCCAAAACATCACTGCTCTAGAGGAGATCTGCATGGAGGAATGGGTCAACATACCAGCAACAGTTTGTGCCAACCATGTGAAGACTTATAGAAAATGTTTGACCTCTGTCATTGCCAGGATATATAACAAAGTATTAAGATGAACTTTTGTTATTGACCAAATACTTATTTTCCACCATAATTTGCAAATAAATTCTTTCCAAATCAGATATTGTGATTTTTGGGATTTGTTTTCTCATTTTGTCTCACATAGTTGAGGTCTGTCTATGATGTCAATTACAGGCCTCTCTCATCTTTTTAAGTGGGATAACTTGCACAATTGGGGGCAGACTAAATACTTTTTATCCCCACTGCATGTCTCCCATAGGCAGGGTTTAAAAAAAAAAAAAAAAAAAAAAAATACAAATACTTATGTCTCTCCCCCACTGATCCATCTTCTTCCCGGCCCAGGTGGCGTAATGTCATCAGGCCGCACGTCTGCTTGCAACCTTTTGGAGTCCTATTGCATAGCAGGGAGAGCTCGCTCTCTGCTCCGCAATAGCATCTTCAGCTGTATGCACTCCGAGTGGAGTCACATACAGCTGAAGAGATCTCTGGCAGCGCCCGGGCCATGGCAACGCCTGGACGCCGACAGGTAACGCGGTAAGTGGTCCCCTGATGAACCCCTGTGGATTGTTACAGGGGGGAAACGCGTCGGGATGGGGCTATGTGCCTTATGATTAATGTATTATTTATGACTAACAGCTTCTATTCATAGCATTTAATATAGGGACAGTTTTGTATTGACGGGGCCGTCCTTTTCGGGACGATTACTCTGTCCTATATTAGGGAAGAGCATAGGGAATCCATTCATGTGAATATCCTTTCCATGTATATGTAGTTCTTTCCTCAGTATTGGCGGTATAAAGAACTGATCTGTGTGAATCTGCTAATCGTGAGTAATTATATATCAAGCTTCACAGACAAGATATGAATGTATACACTATGTCTCTTTAGGAATAACTTTATTAGGTATAAGAATTGATATTTTTAAGTTTGTAAGTGTAATGTCTATTTTTAGTAATATTTTTAAGAGTAATTATTAAAAGTTATATTAAGTAGGGCCCTAGATAGTGTTCTTTTTCTGTGATTTGTTAGGATTTGGGCTTTTTTGGTATTCCCTGCCATTATTGGGGTAATCTGTGATTGTGTGCAGCTAGTGGCCACCTAAATCCTGCAGCTGCTAATGTCTATTTACAATGTACATCCTGATTTGAAAGGAGAACATATGTCTTAGCCCGTAAACGATGGACCACTACTATTTGATGGCACACGATGGTCCCCTGTAACTCCTAATAGACTTTTTGTGCCACTCTATAGTTCTCTGTAGGGTGCTGTATGTAGGAGAGATTTTTCCTTAGTTGAAATGCTTCTATGAAAAAGGAGGCATACAAAGGTACAATGGAGTTGCAAGAGGGTTTTACGTGTGCTTTATTATACAACTTGGGGTTGTAGAACCCATAATATAGTCATGTGCATAAGGCCTTAAAAGGCTGATGCATAACTATAGGGGGCTTACAAAAATGTAATGAAAGAACATCATAAAAGTGCCTAACTTTGGGAGACGTAATTTTTTGGAAAAATCTTTTATTTTTCACTAAAGAACCCTTTTTTGGTGCCACTCTGGTTGGTACAATAGTACCGAGTAAAACATGGCACAGATTTTCTTTATTCAGGTTTTCTATCTTAACTGGTGTAAAGTACATTTACTCGACATGTTAATTGCTTGCCAGGAGCTGAGTGTCTGTGGATTTGGAGAGGAGGGAGTCTGTAATGGGACTTTGCTTTCCACCATATCAAGCAGGAGATGTCCTTGATGCTGATGTATGTCAGAGGTATAACCCCTTAAGCACCAGGCCTGAAAAGGCCATAATGACCAGCTATATTTTTTTAGTTTTTGTCTGTGTTTCAAGTCATAACTTTTTCATTTTTTCAATGAAACAGTTGTAAGAGGACTTGTTTTATGTGGGAGAAGCTGTATTTTTTAGGGGCGTAGTTTGAGTTTACTTATAAATTACTGCGTTTTTCTGCATTTTTTATTATTTTTTACACCATTCATATTTCACATTAAATAACTTGTTAGATTAATTTTACAGGATATTACGGTTGTATGGATACCTAAGTCCAGGTTTTTTTTGTGTATACTTTATGCACAACAAGGGCGTAACTAGAATTCATAGGACACCATAGAAAAGTGAGTTTGGGCCCCCAACACCTAATGAAACAACAATATATCTTTATTATGTAACTATATAAGATAAGTAGCAATAATTTAGGTAATAAATAATACTGCCATATATCAGAGAACCAACATGGTACAAAGCCACAAATGTGTTAGTCCCTATAAAATAGGTACAATTTTCTGGCATCTAAGTGGGCCCCCTCGGCCTCTTGGACCCATAGCGCTGCTATATCTGCTATGGTTATAGTTCTATGATGCACACAATTTTTAAATTAAATATTTATTTTTATATTTTTCCACACGTTTTATATTTTTTCTTTTTTTTTTCAAATCATATTAAAGGATAACTACTGTACACTTTTTTTTACACTACTTACATTACTTACAGTAATGTATTAGCATACTCCTTGTTTACAGGATCAAACACCTGTTGTGAATTTTGTCATTAAAGGGGTTGTCTCATCTTAAAGGGAACCTGTCACATAGGTTATCCCCCCCTTACTGAGGGCAGCACAAGCTACTGTCAGACCTGCTGTTTCCAGCACTGTGCCCCTTATTCTGTAAGATGCAGCAGTTTTAGAGCATTTACCACTCAAATCTTATTCATGAGAAGGTGTTATCCCCGCCCACCAAATGCTAGCCCTCTGCCAGTTATTCACATGTTCCACCTTATCAACGTAATAGGTTTATCAGTTGAGGTGGGCGGGGCTAGCCTCAGATGGGTGGGGTTTGAAAAAAAACTAACTCTTTGAATGACTCTTCGAATGACTCTTCTGGCTGAAAACCGCAGATTTGTGCATTAAATACACGAAAACTACAGCATCTTACAGAATAAGGCTATGTTCACACGGCTTAACTACGGGGCGTAATTACGCCCCGCAATTACGCCATGTGGACGGGGGCGGGGCAGGAGCGGGGGAAGGAGCAGGGGGCCGGCACCTCGCGGCCCATAGAGAATCACTGCTAGCGGCGCGTATACGCCGCTAGAAAGTGACATGTGAATTATCTCCCCCCCTCAGCGTATTCGCCGAGCAGGGAGAGGAGACGTAATCCATAGTTCTCTATGAGAACTGTGGATTACCGTAGTTACTGGACGGATTCAGCCCGTAATTGGCGCATTCCGGCGCGTAATTATGGACTGAATTACGTCCCGAAGTTGGCCGTGTGAACATAGCCTAAGGGACACAGCACTGGAAACAGCAGGTCTAACACTTGCTTGTCCTGTCCTCAGCAAAGGGGGCATAATCTATGTGACAGGTTCTCTTTAATGTTTCATAGAGAAAACCAGCATTCTTTCATTCATGTATCCTGTCACTTCCTGGTCAAGCTGTCTGTAATTAGCATATGAGCTCTGTGTATTCAGACTTCTGCTAATTAATCTAGATTAGATAAACAGTCTCCTGCTACCAGGTCCAGAGAATCTTGAGAGCTAAAGTAAACAGTAGAAATGAGTGTCTTTTGTCTGAAAGATCAGATAACACACAAGCTCTCAGGCTGCTGGCAATTCTGTGCTGTGACCTGTGTTATGAGACAAACAACAGGTCGGTAACTAGAGAAAGCTGAAAGTCCTCAGAAGGTAATAAAATCATTTGTAGCTCCTGAACAAAGCAATATATTTGGAAAACGTCTTCATTTTGTGTTCCCTATATGTTGAAAGTTAATCTTTGTTGTGAGATAACCCCTTTAAACTCCTTGTTAAAGATCAGCAAGTTGTGCAAAAATTACTGAAACATGGAACAGTTGGACATGTGCATTCTAAAGTTAAGAGATGGTCTCATTTAGCGCTTTTAAAAAAATTCAAGAAATTTTATGTTCATCCTGAAATTTCAGCCAAATGGCAAATTTCCCTAACTTTTTTTAAAAACAATATTTTATTGACATTAATAATACAGATATCTGCCATATATAAAGTGTCATTACATTTTGGCTCCCCCAAACATACATTTTCAAACATTATGGCTTCCACTTTGTAATCTTCCCAGGTTACCACTCAGAGCTTCTGTAAAGTACCACGAGATATATTGAAAGATAGAGACCAATTTGTCTATTTCTGGTTGGGTATTAAGCTTATCAATGAATAATTAACAATTTTTGAAAAAAGTTTTAATTTTTGTTTCTTTATGACACCCAGTAAAGATTTGATCTGCTAACACAGTGTTCTGCAAAGTGCATCTCTCCAGCTGTTGTGAAACTACAACTCCCATCATGCAAATTGATTATATAAATGCATGATGGGAGTTGGAGTTTTCCAACAGCTGGAGAGCCCCACTTTGCAGACCACTATGCTAACAGGTATAATTTAGTCTGAGAGAGAATCATGTAGTTTAATGGCAACTCGGACTCCGACCACTTGGCCAATGAATGACATGAATATTTATAGGGGAATAACATGTGATAACTCTTCCTCACCCCCCGAGTCACTTTGATCATGTAATAGAAATAATAATGGAGATTGCATCAAGGATGTCTTCCAAAATGATAGAAGCAGATTCCTTGTTCTGGACCAAAAAAGTTGGACTCTAGGGCATGTCCATAATCCATGGTATAGGTCCGTATTTGTCTCATCTCATTTTGGACAGACAGTGAGATGATCCTGGAAATGAGAAGATGCTGGTATGTTAACCCCTTACCGACATATGACGTATGGGTATGTCCTGATGGCGGTAAGGGGCTTTGTAGCGGGATCGTGCCGCAATCCCACTACATAGCCGTCGGGTGTTAGATGCTAACTGCAGCTACTACTTAGCAGTTACAACGCAGGATGGTGCTGGTGCCATCCCGCGCTGTTTAACCCCTTAGAAGGCGCGGCAAAGATGGCCACGGCGTCTAGATAAATGAGAAACGGTGCCGCGTACCATTCCTCATCTCGATCGGGGGGGCTACTGGGAGAAGGGGCATAGAGGAGCTCAGCAGCCATTATTACACAGCTTATGGTGCAGTGAATGAGAACACAGACACAGACAGCAGCCTTTTTCACTTTCATTTTACACAGCTCATAGGGAAGAGAGTGCAGGCAGCAAATCACAGTGCAAGGGGCGTGTCTCAACAGGGCTGAATGAAATATCAGGCAGCCAATCACAGCAAAGGGGGCGTGGTCCAACCACTTGCTGCAGAAATAGCTCTAGACACACACATAGGGCGACATATATGAATCTCGCCACGTCGGAGCGCACGTTTCCGCGAGTTTTCTGGCGAAATTTGCGCCTGATTTATGCCGGGGCGCGCTCATACATGCGGTGTAAAGTCCGCCTCGCCAGTGTGTGAGGCGCAGTGCGGGACTTAGGCGCAGTGCGGAACTGCGCCTAAGATTCGCCGTCCGAGGAGGTGCGCTCATACATGCGGTGAAAAGTCCGCCGCGCCTCGCCAGTGTTTGGGGCACAGTGCGGGGACTTAGGCACAGTGCAGAAATGCGCCGAACATGTATTCCGATTCGAGACAGGCTGGAAAACAGCGAGAAATCATTACACATGTCCGTGCGGCATGGAGTATGAATAAAAAAAATCACCTTTATAAAGGCGTTAAACATTCTCTGAAAAAGAGCTCAAACCTACTAAAAAAAATACATAAAAAAAAATCACTTTCCTAAAATCTAGAACGCCGCTATATCGGGAATTTGGATATTGGAAATTGCCGGGAAATACAGAAATTCAAATTCTGTAAGCTATTCTCATTGGTCGGCAGAAACCAGCCAATCAGAATAGGAGCGACAGTGAACCATTAAAACCTATGGAGAACTATTGACCAATCAAAATCAAAGGCGGGACAGTTCAAAATACAGTAAAAATGCAGAAAAGAGCGATGGTTGAAGTAGCGGGGGCTTGGCTATCTCGGTAATCAGAGCGCGAGCTACTTTCCCCCCATTGTAGTCTATGGAGAGATCGGAGAAATGAAATCTCGCCTCTAGCGTCGTGTGGCATGGAGTATGATTAAAAAAATCATTTTTATTAGGTGTAAAATATTATCTGAAAAAGAGCTGAAACCTTCTATAAACATAAATCAATCAAATCCCTAACAACGCGTTTGTCGCCGAGACCGGCGCTACATCAGGAATTGAGATATAGAGAATTGGCCGGGAAATACAGTAATTCAAATTCTTTAAGCTCTTCTCTTTTGGTCGGCAAAAACCAGCCAATCAGAATAGGAGCGACAGTGACCCATTAAAACCTATGGAGAAGTATGGATCAATCAAATTCAAAGACGGGACAGTTCAAAATACAGTAAAAAGGCAGAAAAGAGCTGATTGGCTGAGCTATTCCGGCCAATCAGAGCGCGAGCTACTTTTTTCATAGAGTTCTATGGGGAAAAGAAATGCAGAGCGAGCTCTGTTTGTGATTGGCTAAGTTTAAAAAAGGCGCGGTTATTTGGACCAATGGGAGAGCGAGCGACGCTCTTATGGGTTTTCTAATTTCAATCTGATAAAACTGTAACAAGGACGAAACAAATGATAAGACTCCAGAAGTTTTACCGATCTCTATATAAAATGAACAATAATATTTTTGGGGAAAGAAAAAAAATATTCAATAAATTCATTTTTATTTCTTTATTTTCGTTACACTCATACTATTGATCCTTGGCTAACGAAAATAAAGAAATAAAAATGAAATTATTGAATTAATATTTTTTTTTCTTTACACCTATATTATTGATCATTTTATATACACATCGGTACAGCTTCGGGTATTATGATTTGATTTCAGCCATGTTTCAGTTTTTATTCCAATTGCATTGAAAATTCATAAGAGCGTCGCTCGCTCTCCCATTGGTCCACATAACCGCGCCACTTTAAGTTAGGGCCCAAACACAAACAAACTCGCTCTGCATTTTCTTTCCCATAGAACTCTATGAGAAGGTAGCTCAGCCACTGATTGGCTAAGCTGGACGAGCCCCTCTTCTCTCCCCAACCAATCACAGTTTCTAGAATATTTCTCATAGACAGTAAAAACTTTTAGGGCGCCCTTCTATCGCGCCCCTTCTTTCTCCATTCAAAATAGAAACGACTACATATGATTGGTGGATTCATATCTGCCGCCTGGGCTCAACCCAAACAACTCTTTTTGCTTTTTTTTTTACTGTATTTTGAACTGTCCCGCCTTTGAATTTGATTGGTCCATACTTTTCCATAGGTTTTAAAGGTTCACTGTCGCTCCTATTCTGATTGGTTGGTTTCTGCCGACCAATGAGAAGAGCTTAAACAATTTGAATTACTGTATTTCCCGGTAATTCTCTATATCACAATTCCTGATGTAGCACCAGTAACGGCAACAAACGCATTGTTAGCGATTTGATTGATTTATGTTTATAGAAGAGTTCAGCTCTTTTTCAGATAATCTTTGACACCTAATAAAAATGATTTTTTTAATCATACTCCATGCCGCACGGCGCTGAGAGCCGAGATTGCATTGCCCCGATCTGTCCATAGACTACAATGGGAGAAAGTAGCTCGCGCTCTGATTGACCGAGATAGCCAAGCCCCCGCTACTTCAACCAATCAGCTATTTTCTGCATTTTTACTGTATTTTGAACTGTCCCGCCTTTGATTTTAATTGGTCAATAGTTCTCCATAGGTTTTAATGGGTCCCTGTCGCTCCTATTCTGATTGGCCAGGATTGTCAAGCCTCCGCTAGCTCAACCAATCAGCTCTTTTCTGCATTTTTACTGTATTTTGAACTGTCCCGCCTTTGATTTTGATTGGTCAATAGTTCTCCATAGGTTTTAATGGTTCACTGTCGCTCCTATTCTGATTGGCTGGTTTCTGCCGACCAATGAGAAGCGCTTTCATAATTTGAATTACTGTTTTTCCTGGCAATTTCCAACATCCTAATTCCTTTTGTAGCGCTTTTCTATATTTTTGGAAATTGAATTTTTATTTATTTTTTTTTTTTTAGAAGGTTTGAGCTCTTTTTCTGAGAATGTTTTACACCTAATAAAGGCATTTTTTTTTTTTATTCATACTCCATGCCGCACGGATCTGAGTGCCGAGATTTCTTTTGCGATCTTCTATGTTCCCTCTCATGTTCCGTTCTCGCTTCACTTCGCCTCTGCCGGAGCATTTAGACCAGAATCAACTAGGTCTGCCTGTCGGTGCTGGCGAGCGCTGCAATGCGCCGCACTTTGCCGACTCGCGATCATACATGCCTCGGAGTTTTCGAGCGTGCCGCGTCCCGCCCTGGAACGCCCACACCGCGCCCATTGCACGCCCCTTCATGCGAGGCGCAGCCAAAAGTGGCGAAGGCTGCGCCTAACACCGCATCCCTGCGTCCGAAAGGGGATTCGAGCCGGTGAGGTGCAGGATACGCCAGAAAACAGGCGTAAATCCCGTTTATACAAGTCGCCCATAGTAGCTAAAAGCTGCTATACTAAATGACTTGGGTTATGCAAACCAATCGCAAAAGTGCTTATTTTTACTGTGCCCATCATTACAGATATGATGTTTGTAGCGAGAAAACTCCTTTAACGTTTGGGTGGAAATGGGTCTTCCAAATGGGCAATTACCCAAAGCATTCTGCCAAACTGGTTACAAAGTGGCTTAAGGATAACCAAGTCAATTTTTTGGATTATCACAAAGCCCTGATCTCAATCCTATTGAAAACTTATGGGCATGAAAAGGCATGTGGGAGCAAGGTGACCTACAAACATGACTCCGTTTCACCAGTTCTGCCAGGAGGAATGGGCCAAAATTCCTACCAACTATTGTGAGAAGCTTGTGGAAGGATATCCAAAACTTTTGACCCAAGTCATACAGTTTAAGGGCAATGCTACCAAATACTAATGAAATGTAAGTAAACTTTTGACTTTGCAGAAAGTAATTACAGTTAGAACAGCAAGCCCAGGTTAAAGGTTGTCTGCCTGAGTTGTCATAGTGGAATTACAATGTGCCCAGGCCCGGACTGACCATAGGACAAACCGGGCATTTGCCCGGCGGACTGCTGGGGTCCGGGCCGCAGGGCCGGCTCGGATCGCCCGCCGAGGAGGACGGTGTTCCCCCCCGGCGGGCCCCGAGTGCCGGCGCCGGTCTGTAGCGTGCTACAGGGGCCGCAATGGTCGCATCAGCGACCGGACCCCTGTGGCAGGCGGCCGACAGACCCAGCCATGCAGCCATCACGGCCGCCGCTTGCACCGCGCGGTGCAGGCAGCAGCCGAGGCTGAACATCTGGGATATACTGATCCCGTCTGTTCAGCTCCCAGGAGGACGCGGGGCAGGCGTGCGATGTAATGACGTCATCGCGCGCCTGCTCCGCGGCCCCGCACTCTGCAGTGAGCGGCCACCGGCTCCGGAGTGAAGAGTGAAGAGGAGGGGACAGCGGGTGTCTGGGTGAGTATTACTTTTTTATTTTTTTTAAAACTTTTGACTGTCCCTGGCTGCCTATAATTGCCCTGCCCTGGCTATATGATGCCCTGCCCTGGCTACCTATATGATGCCCTGCCCTGGCTACCTATATGCCCTGCCCTGGCTAACTATGATGCCCTGCCCTGGCACCTATATGTACCTGCCTCTACCTATATGATGCCCTGCCCTGGCTACCTATATGATACCCTGCCCTGGCTACCTATATGATACCCTGCCCTGGCTACCTATATGATACCCTGCCCTGCACCTATGATACCCTCGGCTACCTATATGATGCCCTGCCCTGGCTGGTTATATGATGCCCTGCCCTGGCTGGCTATATGATACCCTGCCCTTGCTATCTATATGATGCCCTGCCCTGGCTACCTATATGATGCCCTGCCCTGGCTACCTATACCCTGCCCTGGCTACCTATACCCTGCCCTGGCTATATGATGCCCTGCCCTGGCTACCTATACTCTGCCTTGGCTATATGATGCCCTGCCCTGGCTACCTATACCCTGCACTGGCTATATGATGCCCTGTCTGGCTACATACCTGCCTGGCTACCTATACCCTGCCCTGGCTACCTATATTCTGCCTTGGCTATATGATGCACTGCCCTGGCTACCTATACCCTGGCCTGGCTATGTGATGCCCTCCGGCTCCTAATCCTCTGCTATGTGATGCCCGCTGGCTACCTATATCCTGCCTGGCTATATGATGCCCGCCTGCTACTAACTCTGCCTTGCTATGATGCCCTGCCCGGCTCCTATACCCTGCCCTGGCTATAGATGCCCGACCTGGCTACATATACCTGCCCTGGCTACCTATACCCTGCCCTGGCACTATTCTGCCTTGGCTATATGATGCCCTGCCCTGGCTACCTATACCCTGGCCTGGCTATGTGATGCCCTGCCCTGGCTACCTATATCCTGCCGCTAAATGATGCCCTGCTGGCTACCTATACCCCTGGCTAATGTCCTGCCCTGGCTACTATACTGCTTGCTATATGATGCCAGCCTGCTACCTATACCCTGCCTGCTAATTGATGCATGCCCTGGTGCCTATACCCTGCCTGCTGGCTGCAACCCTGCCCTCCCTGGCTCCTATACCCTGCCCTGACTGCCTATAATCACCTAGTACACTGCCTTGGCTGCCTACCTATACACTGTCCCTGCGCTATCACTGTCCTGCCTGCCTATATATGTCCTGTCCCTGTCTGCCTGTATACTGTCCCTGCGAGCCTGCATACTGGCCCTGCCTACCTATATACTGGCCCTGCTTGCCTACATACTGGCCCTGCCTATCTACATACTGGCCCTGCCTGCCTAATGGGGGTCTACCTATTTACATGCCACTTATCGGACTTTTTATAATTTCTAATTTTTAGGGTCTAAAATACGCAGCTTGGGTAATTGATAGGAAAGTGATGAAAAAGAGAGGAGTCTAAGGCTATGTTCACACGGCTTAAAATGGGCCGTATTTCGGTCCGTAATTACGCGCCGAAGTGCGCCAATTACGGGGTGAAAACGGCCCATTTATTACGGTAATTCACAGTTCTCATAGAGAACTATGGATTACGTCTCCTCTCCCCGCCCGCGAAGCCGCCGGCGGGAGATAATTGACATGTCACTTTCTAGCGGCGTATACGCGCCGCTAGCAGCGATTGTCTATGGGCCGGCGAAGTGCCGGCCCCCCGCTCACTCCCCCGCTCACGCCCCGCCCCCGTCTACACGGCGTAATTGCGGGGCGTAATTACGCCCTGCAAATACACCGTGTGAACATAGCCTAAGATGTATTTGTGGTAAATTCTACAGGGACGAGTAGTGACCACTAGAAGAGGACACTGCATGCTGTACTGGACAGAGAAAGAAATGGAAGAGAACAACAAGGGAAGACATCATGGAGGTTTGGGCCAGAAGGAGAAGAAAAGGAGAAGAGAACAACTCCCATCATGATGACGTCTCTTGTGAGTCCCTGCTGTCAGGGGTCATTTTACTTCTGTGTTGAGTCAATGCTGTATTCATGTGATGGTGATCTGACTACTGGTGATGTGATTGGTGGGGTTGTAGTTTATGTTGGTGCTTATGTAGTGTCAGTGTGGGCTTGTCCCTGATTGTAAAGCGCACACCTGACTCTGGGACGAGGGGTTTCTCTGCACCACTGTTTCTGTCTTGCTTGTGTGTAGGGGGCTCTCACACAGAGCGGTTTTGGTGCATTTTTTTGATGCGTTTTTTTTTGTGCAGAAATGTTCAGCATTAACTACTCTGCCTTTCTGCACAAAATGCACCAAAAACTCTCCGTGTGAAAGCAGCTTTATAGTGTAGTTTATTTTAGACAGTGGCAAGGTGCGAGAACAAGGGGCATTTTTTTAAGCGGATATTGTATGTGGGCTGCTGGGGGCTTTGTGCCAGGGCTGATTTTTATTCCCAGTCCGGCCCTGAATGCGCCTGTATGTGTTACCTGCAGAAGAACATGTTCATACATTCTGGCGCATTCTACACTGCCTTAAAGCTATTTAGAACTAGCCTGTGAGCGCCAATGTTTATACACGTTGCCCTTAGGGTGCGTTCCCACGGCAAAGGACAAATACCGGTCGTTTTATCCGACTGGTACTTGTCCTGTTTTGCGGCCGTCCCCATGGCCGCAGGGAGGGGAGGGGGGGTTCTCCACAATGAGCCCTCCCCCCTCATATTCACTTCCACATATTCCGTCCGAAAACTGGACGGAAGAACGTGCAAGCACAATTTTTTCAGGCGGCCCGCGAGCGGAAAAACCGTTGGGTGGAAAACCCGTGTAGTGGGGACTGCTGCACGGGTTTTCCATAGAGCACAATTGTGCTCATTTTCAGACGGTCTGCAGAACCGCAAACCGTCTGAAAAACCGGCCAAAAACCCATGCAGTGGGGACATGCCCTTAGTGTGCACAAAAGAAACCAGCTACATTACAGCCGAAGGTTACATAGAAGCTATATCTGGAAAAGGATCAAGGTCCAAAAACTCCAGGCATTATTGATATATCCATCACACTTCCCAGGGTCAGCGTTCCAGAGCACATGGACATTACTCTTTTTTTTTTGCCAGATCCTGTTCACCTAATTTTTGGCAGAGGAAGCTAGCAATTCAATAAATATAGATGAAGGCAGACACCACTAGCCGTAAGATTGGCCATGTCATTTTCTGTTAGCTCATCTACATATATAAGCAGCAGAGATCTGCAGTAAACAAACACCACATTTCGCCCCAGGAAAAATGTCCACTTTTGGCCAATCTGAACATAGATTAGTTTTATTACCAACAAAACTTCATATCTCTAAAATTTATCAAATGTCAATAGCCAGCCTTAGGGCTTGTTCACACGACGTTTTGGATCCTTTTTACGGAAAATCCGAAAACCCGCAGCAGTTGATGCTTTATTTCTATCTGTTTTGAATGCTTTTTCACTTGCGTTTTACGCATCCGCTTTCTGGATACGTTTTCGGGGGAAAAAAATCTCTCTCACTCTCCCCAGCAGTTCCATTCATCTCCCCAGCAGCATGCTGCTCACCTGCGATCCCGCTCACCACCGATCCCCCCCCCCTGCGATCCACAGCACGCCGCCCGCTCACCTCCGATCCCCCCCTGCGATCCACAGCACGCCGCCCGCTCACCTCCGATCCCCCCAGCGATCCACAGCACGCCGCCCGCTCACCACCGATCCCCCCAGCGATCCACAGCACGCCGCCCGCTCACCACCGATCCCCCCTGCGATCCCAGCAACGCCGCCTCCGCTCACTCACCGCGATCGCCCCCCCACCGATCCCAGCGAACAGCCGTCCGCCCTCACCACCGATCCCCCAGCGATCCACAGCACGCCGCCCGCTCACCACCGATTCCCCCCAGCGATCCACAGCACGCCGCCCGCTCACCACCGATCCCCCCCCGCGATCCACAGCACGCCGCCCGCGCACCTCCGATCCCCCCAGCGATCCACAGCACGCCGCCCGCTCACCACCGATCCCCCAGCGATCCACATCATGCCGCCCGCTCACCACCGATCCCCCCTAGCGATCCACAGCACGCCGCCCGCTCACCACCACCCCGCGATCCCACCCCGCGACTCCGACCCCCCCCACAGCACGCCGCCCGCTCACCACCGATCCCCCCAGCGATCCACAGCACGCCGCCCGTCACCTCCATCCCCCACGATCCCCCCAGCGACCACACCCCCCGCAACAGCCGTGCCCGCTCACCACCGATCCCCCCAGCGATCCACAGCCGGCCGCCCGCCGAACTCCGATTCCCCCCCTGCGATCCACAGCACGCCGCCCGCTCACCACCGATCCCCAGCGATCCCAGCAGCTCTCATCCACCATCCCCCCCTCATCCCATCCGCCCGTCAACGATCTCCTCTCCACAGCACCCCCTCCAGCAGATCCTACTATCTCCCAACGCCCCCCTCCCAGCAGTCTATCCCAGCATCCCCCTCCACAGATCTCCCTCATCCCACACTCCGCCCGCTTTATCTCACCATCTCCCCCCTCCCAGCAGCTACCTACTTCACCTCCATCCCCCCCGTCCACAGCATACCCGTCCCCCATCCCCCCCTCCACAGTACTACCTCTCCCTCCGATCCCCCCCTCCACAGTACTACCCTCTCACCACATCCCCCCGTCCACAGCAGTCCCTCTTCCTCCATCTCCCCCCCCTCCAGCCCCCCTTCCCACGTCTCCCATCTCCCCCGCCAGCTTCTATCTACCCTCCTCCCCCGCTCCAGCAGGTACTCACCACCATCCCCCCACTCCACAGTACTATTCCCCAGCTCCCCCTCCAGAGTAGCATATCTTTTTTCCATCTCCCCCCTCCAGCAGTTCTATTCTCTCCATCTCCCCCTCCAGCAGTACTATTCTCTCCATCTCCCCCTCCAGCAGTTCTATTCTCTCCATCTCCCCCTCCAGCAGTTCTATTCTCTCCATCTCCCCCTCCAGCAGTTCTATTCTCTCCATCTCCCCCTCCAGCAGTTCGTCCCCCGCACTTCCATTCACCGACTTCGTCCCCCGCTGTTCCATTCACCGACTTCGTCCCCCGCTGTTCCATTCACCGACTTCGTCCCCCGCTGTTCCATTCACCGACTTCGTCCCCCGCTGTTCCATTCACCGACTGCGTCCCCCGCACTTCCATTCACCGACTCCGTCCCCCGCGCTTCCAGTCACCGACTGCGTCCCCCGCACTTCCATTCACCGACTCCGCCCCCCCGCTCTTCCATTCACCGACTTCTTCCCCCGCTCTTCCATTCACCGACTTCTTCCCCCGCTCTTCCATTCACCGACTTCTTCCCCCGCTGTTCCATTCACCGACTTCGTCCCCCGCTCTTCCATTCACCGACTTCGTCCCCAGCACTTCCATTCACCGACTTCGTCCCCAGCACTTCCATTCACCGACTTCGTCCCCAGCACTTCCATTCACCGACTTCGTCCCCAGCACTTCCATTCACCGACTTCGTCCCCAGCACTTCCATTCACCGACTTCGTCCCCCGCACTTCCATTCACCGACTTCGTCCCCCGCACTTCCATTCACCGACTTCGTCCCCAGCACTTCCATTCACCGACTTCGTCCCCCGCTCTTCCATTCACCGACTTCTTCCCCCGCTCTTCCATTCACCGACTTCTTCCCCCGCACTGCCATTCACCGACTTCTTCCCCCGCTCTTCCATTCACCGACTTCTTCCCCCGCACTTCCATTCACCGACTTCTTCCCCCGCACTTCCATTCACCGACTTCGTCCCCAGCACTTCCATTCACCGACTTCGTCCCCAGCACTTCCATTCACCGACTTCGTCCCCAGCACTTCCATTCACCGACTTCGTCCCCAGCACTTCCATTCACCGACTTCGTCCCCGCACTTCCATTCACCGACTTCGTCCCCCGCACTTCCATTCACCGACTTCGTCCCCCGCACTTCCATTCACCGACTTCGTCCCCAGCACTTCCATTCACCGACTTCGTCCCCCGCACTTCCATTCACCGACTTCGTCCCCAGCACTTCCATTCACCGACTTTGTCCCCCGCACTTCCATTCACCGACTTTGTCCCCCGCACTTCCATTCACCGACTTCGTCCCCCGCACTTCCATTCACCGACTTCGTCCCCCGCACTTCCATTCACCGACTTCGTCCCCCGCACTTCCATTCACCGACTTCGTCCCCCGCACTTCCATTCACCGACTTCGTCCCCCGCACTTCCATTCACCGACTCCGTCCCCCGCTCTTCCATTCACCGACTCCGTCCCCCGCTCTTCCATTCACCGACTCCGTCCCCCGCTCTTCCATTCACCGACTTCGTCCCCCGCTCTTCCATTCACCGACTTCGTCCCCCGCTCTTCCATTCACCGACTTCCGTCCCCCAGCCTCTTCCATTCAACCGACTCCGTCCCCCGCTACTTCCATTCACCGACTTCGTCCCCAGCACTTCCATTCACCGACTTCTTCCCCCGCTCTTCCATTCACCGACTTCTTCCCCCGCTCTTCCATTCACCGACTTCTTCCCCAGCACTTCCATTCACCGACTTCGTCCCCAGCACTTCCATTCACCGACTTCGTCCCCAGCACTTCCATTCACCGACTTCGTCCCCAGCACTTCCATTCACCGACTTCGTCCCCAGCACTTCCATTCACCGACTTCGTCCCCCGCACTTCCATTCACCGACTTCGTCCCCCGCACTTCCATTCACCGACTTCGTCCCCCGCACTTCCATTCACCGACTTCGTCCCCCGCACTTCCATTCACCGACTTCGTCCCCCGCACTTCCATTCACCGACTTCGTCCCCCGCACTTCCATTCACCGACTTGTCCCCCGCACTTCCATTCACCGACTTTGTCCCCGCACTTCCATTCACCGACTTCGTCCCCCGCACTTCCATTCACCGACTTCGTCCCCCGCACTTCCATTCACCGACTTTGTCCCCCGCACTTCCATTCACCGACTTCGTCCCCCGCACTTCCATTCACCGACTTCGTCCCCCGCACTTCCATTCACCGACTTCGTCCCCCGCACTTCCATTCACCGACTTCGTCCCCCGCACTTCCATTCACTGACTTCGTCCCCCGCACTTCACAGCCACCGCTCACCACCGATCCCCCTGCGATCCATAGCACCCCGCTCACCTGCGATCCCCTGTCTGGCCGCCCACTGCGCTTTTCATATCCGCTTTCAGGATGCAAAGCGCCGCTGATACGTACCCGAAGTGTGGAGCGCTTTTGGACAGGTGCCAAAAGCGGACTCCATTATCTCCTATGGGCTTTCACTCGCGTAAAACATGTTACATTGACATGTAAATTCTTAAAGCGGATGCGAAAAGCGCAGTGCAGGAGAGCCCTCAAAAGCGCATCGCCGATCTCCCGTGAAAACAGCGATGCGCTTTTGCCATTGAACTCAATGTTAATCACACTGACAATTGTGATCACAAAAACATCGTGTGAACAAGCCCTTACAGTGATGAACTCATTTCTGTGTGATGAAGTTGAAAAAACTATTGTTTAGTTTAAGTAGCTATAATCTAGTGTATGCTGAAAAGCAGAAGTACCTTAGTGATAGGGCGTCCAAGAAAAGCTAAAGTTTTCCTGTTCACTTCAGGAAAGAAGGTTTCTGAAGAAAACAAAATAGACGTCCACTACTGCATAACTGCTTTTACTTGACAGCAGTCACACAGACAGCATTTATTGCCTTTCCAATTGACAAAATGTATCAGCAGGGGGTTTGATGGCTCCATACAGGTCTAATCATGAGCTGGTAATATACCTTTACTTTTGAGTTTTTCCTGTTCCATCATGCTCAAAAAATTGGAACACCTAAAGGTAACCTGATGGACCCATAATCTTTGACTCATTTGTTTGATTTGGTATATTTATGTACTTTGAGGTCTTATGTGAAAATCTGATGTAGTTTTGATAAAATCTATGCAAAAGTATAGAAGATTCTGAAAGGCTATGGGTGCTCTACAATAGTGTTTACCTCATAGGTTATATGGAACCATGATACAAAATTATGCATGACATTTTATTTTTTTTATTAATAAATGCAATCAGCAGTACAAGAGAAAATAGAAATAATACAACAGTCATTTCTGTAATTCACATCTAGTAGAATAGACATAGAAATTTCTATTAACTTATGCATGAGATTTTTTAAGCTCAGGGACTTGGATTCAATTTATACCAATGTCTCCACCATAATAGTATTCGATATATATGACTGAAGCACTTTATATTGAATATGGACCAGTGGGTTTTTATATAGTCATTTTTTATTCATTTTATGTTTGCATATTGTTTAGTGCATATTATATTTCAGCTTTAGATTTTCCACTTCCAAGATAATAGTGGTCTCTGTCTGTTGTACCATAATTTATTTAAAACTGTTACATTGTGAAATATCTGTTGCCTTGCAGGTGGGTGGCACAAAAACAGGTGTGGTTCGCTATGTTGGAGAGACAGATTTTGCAAAAGGCGAGTGGTGTGGAGTTGAGTTAGATGAACCCCTGGGGAAAAATGACGGAGCTGTGGCTGGTACAAGGTATGAATCATTACATCATTACATATATCTAAATGAATAGCTTTAAACTAAAATATACTACTACCCAGGCTACCATTATGCTGCTTTAAAAAAAACAGAATACACCATTTGTAAGTTTTGAAACATATAAGCAGAATTCTTGTCAAGATGTACATTCCAGGTTTGTAACCAGAAGACTTGAACCAGAAAAAAGATGTAATGTTTGTATTGATATTATCCGTTATTTCAAGGGTACCATTATGTTCTGCCAGACAAAACTGAGAACTCCACAAGAGCATGGACATAAGTTTGTATTGAGAAAAACTTTCTTTTAATAGTCTGGTTGCTGCTGTCACAAGTGCCCAGTTGGTGGGGCCCAAATGTTAAGTGCCTAAAGTGTTCTGCATGGAGCATTTCCTGGCCCTTGGCTCTATTGCCCAACCAGATAACCACTAGAGACATTATTCAGAGGTGTTAGGAGGAACTGGAGAAGTGTTCAATACAGACAGTCATGGACACTTAAAGGGGTTCTCCACCTCATAAAAAAAACTGTTGCAGTAGCTCCCGGGTCCCCAGTAAAAAAAAAAAAAAAAAAAAAGTAATTGCTCTGCTCCAGCACTGGTTCTCCCCAGTGTTCTGTTGATGTTCCAACACTTCTGAACAGGAATGTCAGTTCTGAAGCCGCTGATTGGCCGCAGCTGTGAGGTTTTCCTTCAGAAGTGAACACCGCTGGAACTGGGAGCTTCTGCACTTTTTTATGAGGTGGGCAATCACTTTAACATGAATTCCTGTTTCTTGGGCACTTTCGATACTGACAACAAGGTTATTAGAAATGGTATTTTCTTTGTCTCAAAATGTTAATGACCATAACCTAAGGTATGTTTACACGTCTCTCCTTGTGCTCTATATAGTGGGGTCAGCAGTTTTGGGGGCTAATTACCTTGGTTGGGCTCATATCTCTAAATTGGTTGACAATTTATTAAAGGTCATCACCCCTCCATAAGCTAGACAGGAAAGATGCTCACAAAGGGTGGCTCTAATTGACTTGGGCCATCCATGTATAAGAGTCATTTATTAATTTGACTGGCCAACTTGTAATACTCCATTATGGCCAGACACAGCTTCCTCTGGCACAAGCAGCTTCTGAATGGGCCATTACCTATTTAAAAAAGGTTGACTTTATAATTTAACAATGTACTATTTTAAACACTGTACATGAATATTATACCTCCAAATAATGCTCCTGGATATGTTAGGATCTAAAGATCCACACTCCTAGATTTCTAGCATTATTTACATATACTAGATCATGCTTTAAAATGGTTTATAGGGTATTAAACATGATGTAATCCTGAATATAAATAAGGAAAGAGTACATTATCTTTAACCTAATTTTGTACCTCTGTTAATCCATGCTTGCAGTAAAATATGCCTCTAACATTAGGCCGAGATATGAGAATATTACCTGCTGTGTGTACCTGGATTTACAGAAGCAAAGCAACAGCTATATAGCGGATTCAAATTAAAATGTAATAGGCCACCTTCATCAAAAATAAATCTAATCTCATTAAATAATCATGGCTGTCAATTGCAGATGAAAATGATATTGTTACTGTATGTTTCCTGTTATTCTCCATGCTTATAGGTCATACATTATTTAAACTGTCCTTTTAATTTTTATTTCATGTCAGCATTTTGCCTGCTTTTGTCGCATTTTATTTAAAAAATGTGCAATTGACCACATTTCAACATATCAATGGTTATACTACTATATATGTAACTACTGGTAAATGTCTACCTCTACAGTCATTTGTATTAGGTTGCCTTTAGAGACCAGCAGTAGTTTTGAGTTGTAGAGCTGCTTATGTTGCGTATAAGTCGCTATTGTCTTTGTCTAAGTGACAAAGACAACTGTATAGTAGGAAATGTGTCTTTTTGTGGAATTTGAATAAACTAAATTTTTAAAGTGGTATCTCTGGATAAATGTCTAAAAGTCTATAAGTGAAGGTGATCAGTTTAGTATGCTACTAATAAATTATCCCTGCCTTCTTACAGGAGAGTGTAGTTGCAAAGTTATTTGCAGACCACCTGGACATTAGGCTATGTTCACATGGCTTATTTTGGGATGTATTTCAGCCCGTATTACCGGCTGAAATTCATCCCAGTCATTACGGTAATCCACAGTTCTCATAGAGAACTATGGATTACGTCTCCTCTCCCCGCTCGGACAATATACCGCGGAGGGAGATAAGTGACATGTCAATGGTCTATGGGGCTGCCGGCCCCCCCCGCTCCCGAGCAAACGGCGTAATTGCGGGTGAAATACGTCCCACAATTACTCCGTGAATAAGCCGTGTGAACCGTGCCTTATAGGTAATTCAGTAGTCCACAAGAGGCTAATTATGATAGGTAGACAGCTGGCCTCTTTTTTGAGCAGGCTGTAATGGGCAGTACCAGCGATACTGCCATTATGGCAGTCCTGCCCACGAGCATAATCCTTTATAGTCTTTTTGTACATTACGCTGTGCATCTAGCACATGCCTAAGCTCTCCTTACACTTTTGTGTGCTTTTGAAAATATTTTAATAAAATGAGCAAATAAATTAATTATTGGGTTTTACAATTATCCCTGTCAATATGATTTTTCCTTACATTTTTTTATACTGTCCACACTAATTGAACAGTGTCATATTCTGCAGAGACATGACCTTCAGTAATGGCAGTCTTGCCCACCAGCATAGTCCTTTATAGTGTTTGTACCTTCCCTTGCACATATACTCATGCTGAGCTCTCCAATATCTCCTGCCTTGTTTTATTTTCCCCTGGTAATGAACAAATTAAATTATCAATAGGATATTTTCCTGCATAGTTTGATACTGACCACACTGATTGGACAGTGTCATATTCAGCAGAGACATGACCTTCAGTAATGGCAGTCTTGCCCACCAGCATAGTCCTTTATAGTGTTTGTACCTTCCCTTGCACATATATCTCATGACTGAGCTCTCCATATATCTCCTGCCTTGTTTTATTTTCCCCTGGTAATGAACAAATTAAATTATCAATAGGATATTTTCCTGCATAGTTTGATACTGACCACACTGATTGGACAGTGTCATATTCAGCAGCGATATGAACCTTGATAAGGGGAATGGCAACGCCAAAGTGTCAATAAATGCATATATTTCCAGAAATAATAACAGAAGAATTGCACAGTGCAGAGATACAAGAAAAGATACTTTAGAATAGCTATTTCATGGTAAATGCAAGTATATACTAAAAGGGATGCGTCAGGAGAGCTGACTGATCGTTCTTAAATATTCTGGTTTACATTTATACATTTTTGTATGCATTGTATATGATTTTGTGGTCAAACACCTGCTGCCTATGTTGGGATCCTCCTAGACTTCCTTGATTTTATTTTACAACTTGTCCAGAGCCACCATTTCCTGGATAAAATTTATGGGGGAAAACATACAGAGAATAAGAAAAATGGGAAAAACAATTTTTCGGCCCAACCTTCAGCTTATTTTGGCCGTATTTCTCACTTATCTAGTAATCAGATTTGGATATAAACTAAGGGGTCCCAAATAGGCAAAATTAGTAGGAGACAATTAAATAGAAAAGGAGAAAAAATTTTATAGTTTGCGTGTTCTGCTGAGGAAAGCCAATGCAGATGGGGATGAACGCTACTAAATAAAAAACTGTGGAGTGAGGGGGGAATGGCCGGGGCTCTGGTTTAGTAAAAAACATTATGTTTATACAAGGCCATTTTTTACCAACAACAGGGGGAAGTCCGTAACTTGTTCACCTTATGCTCCAAAAGGGGATTTCCCACAGGGGACAGGGGCATTTTGATCAGGGGGTTCTGAATGGAATATATTTGGATTTTGGCTGTAATGTTGTGCAGGATGTTTACGTGATAACAACGCTTGGCCTTAAGCAGGGAGACTTGGGGGGCTAACTTTTTGTGCTCTCATGCCCAATCGTGACGTATATTCGTTGTTTTTTTCTGGGGCCAAAGTTCACGGTTAAATTTTGAATTCAGTATTAATTCTTTTTTCTTTAACTTTTACAAAAAAAAACTAGAGGGATAGCGTATCAAAGGCCCTTAAAAAGTCCCGGTAGGTACCATCAAAGGTGGGGAATACAAATAACGGTAAAGTATATGTTCCGGGCATTAGCCAACAAGGGGAGGACTATTCAATATGAGGGTCTTGGGTGGGGTGGGGGACTGGTTATTAAACAAACAAGTTATTGTATTAATGAAAATAAAAATCGGCAAGGGGGACAGGGAACAACAGAAGAACCAAGAATTACAAAGAGGAAATGAGGAAGAGGGAATAAACAAATCATATATAGGGAAAATTGAAAAACAAAGGATCCGGGCTCAGGTCTTTGTGAAATAAGTTTGCCCTTATTCTTCAAGCAACGGGGACTAAGGAAGGGGGGGCCACTGGTTCATTGGTAATGGGGCTTGGGATAATTGCGTTTTATTGTTAGGGATCGTTTTTTTTCTGGTTCTGTGTCTAGGTTTTATTATTTTTTCATATGGTTTTTAATTTTTTTGTATAAATAAGTGCATTTTAACTAGATAACAAAAAAAAAAAAACTAGTATCCCCACGTTTGTTGGGATTAACTATATTTTTTTCAAAAAAAAAAAAACTATAAAAGGGGAAAACAATGGCTATAAAAAAAAACTTTCAACTCTTTTAATAAAACAAGGGCTCCACCTCCTTAAATTAGCTTCCAAGAAGCAGTAACCAGTATACGGTGGGAATGCCACCTGGGATTTATATTGGCCTTAGGTGATGGTACACCCATTAAAACCCCAATATTCTATGCGCCCCTCCAATTTCAACACACGGATTAATTTGCCACGAACGGTACCATTGGCGGGGGTGGATTTTCGTGCCCCGCAATTTTACGGGGCCGGGCATGCAGTTTGGGGACGGGGGGCCACGGGTCACAAGCCTTCGGCCCCTGGGCCCCCCTTAGACTGTCATTGTTTTTTTTTACGGTGCGTTTTACTCGCCCTATATTTATTACTCATTGTTTCAACCTTTTCTTTCCCCCCCCACGCAGCGGGATTTTCCGCCGGATGCGGGGGAGGGAGGAGGACGGAAAATTCCCTTTGTTCTATATTGTGGAAGAAACTTGTGGAATTAACTTCGTAGTCTTAACTGGGCAAAATTTCGGGCGCGCCAGTTTTTTATACACCGGCTCCATAATCAGCGGCCCCCAAAAATTTAAAGGGGCGTCTGTGAACGAACGGCGCTAAGTTGGATGGACTGCTTTTCTTATACATTGGGGTGTGAATATAAATGAGTAATTATTATAATGATCTTGTTTACAAGGGGGGACCCCAAAGCGTTGCACAATCATTTCAAAATAATCACATTTCTTTTTTGGGAACAAAAAAAACCAATTATCGGGAAATTTTAATAAATAGCAGGAGTGGTTAAAACACTTTTTGGGCCACATTGTATGTACAAAAAAGGTTGGGTTTCTAGGTCTCAAAAATTTCCCCCACATCTTGTTGCCCAAAGCCAAAAAAAAAAAACCCAATTCCATTTTTTCCAGAAGCGGCACTATAATGAAACTGGAAAAGGGGGCGATCTGGATTTGGTTTGCTATGGGGCAGTAAAGGTAGAGTTTTAGGGGGGGGGACCCTTAGGTAGGGTGGACAAAAGGGTGTTTTTCATACCATGTGGCCCCTTAAAAATTCCAAATCCCCTGGCTGAATAGCCCTCGTGGTGACCAGTGTTGTACCCCCACAGGTGGGACTTTTTTTATTTCTTTCTTTGGTATTGTTCTTTACTGTTTTTTCTTTTCTTTTTGTGCTATTGGGGATGTATGCAAATATTCTAGTGTACATCTTTGGTCTTTTTGCAAAAATTTTCTTCTAATTGGTCAAAAACAGTTAGGGGGAGAAATCCATTGTTTCTATGGGTCCAATAATTTAAGGTAAATTTTTGTTTCTTACTTGTCATGTGGGGGCTGACGTGTGTTTTACTTTAATTTTTTATTGTTTTTTTTCTTTATATTTATTTTGTATACGCTTTTTTTTTTCAGGGGCTCCCAATTATTTTATTGTTTTGGTGATTGATTGTGATTTTTTTGTTTGGTTCAAGCTTTGGGTTCTCGGTTTTTGGTGCCATTATCCTTTCTTTTTATCTCTCCAAGTAGTGGTTTTACCTTCATTGGTTTTGGAACAGCAAGCGTGGGTGCCCAAAAACCTATGGGCTTATTATGGTTAAGTGCCTGTTTCCATTATTCTATTTAGCTTTTCAAAGGCCTCTCTTTAACGGCAGTCAGAAGTTAAAAACAACCTAAAAAGGCCAACCCAGCCACTCAAGGGGCCCACTTAGGGGAGTTGTCAAAGGGAGGGGGGGACAAGGAGCACCCTTCAGGGTGGGGGGCCTTAATTAACATTCGGGGGGACAAATTATTATTACTGGCTTGGGGAAAGTTTAATTCGGGGTAAGGGACAAAGGTCAGTTTTTTCTATTGGGGGCCCCCTAATTTGGGGTTTCCCAACACAAGGGGGAACCTTAACCACACTAAAAAAATTTGGGACTATTCTTTTTATTTATTTATAATTTGGGGCATTTTTGGAATCCATTTTCTAGGTTAGGGACCTCTTAGGGGGGGCTTATGTGGCACAAGGCTTTATTTTGCGGGGCGTTTTTAAAGTTTTACGCCCCACAATTACGCCTTTGGTGGAAATGGGGGCGGGTGGGGTAAGGGGGGACGGGTGGGGAGGGGGGGGAAGGGGGGGGGGGCCGGGGCATCATTGCCGGCCCCCATATGGGCCATTTATTAGGAACTACTTCCATTACTTAGGCGGGGCGGGGGGGGATATACGCCGCTGGTTAATTTTCACGTTTCCACTTAATTTACCCGCGTGGGGCGTAATATTCCGCCCGATCCATTGGAGGAGGAGAGGGACGTAAATTCCATTGAGTTTCTCCTTGAGGGAATGTGGATTTACCGTTAAATGTGGTCTGGGTTGTTATTACCAAGCCGTAATTCGGCGACCACTTTTACATAGGGCGGTTAAATTAACAGGACTGGGAAAAATTACGGGTCCCATTTTTTAAAGCCCATGTTGAAAAATCAATAGCCTTAAAATAGGGACCAGTTTTTTAATCTTTTTTGTTTTTTTCCTTAGGTGGGGCTTTTATTTATAATTTTTAAATGGTTTTTTGGTTTTTTTTCTATGAAATAAATGTTGGCATTTGTAGTGTTTATGTTATTAAACCTTCATAAGGGGGGGGACAATAAGATATATATTAGGGGGAATTACACACGGCTATTTTTTTTGCAAGGTTTCTATTTCATTAATAAAAACCTGGTTTTTATTTGTTGTTTGTTTGCGGTTTTCATTAAATACTACTTTTTGCATTGCTTTAATTTGGTCAAGACTCTAGTGGGGGGACAGGCTTGCACTGGGGGGTCGTTTTGGCCTCAGTATGCTGGGAGAAATTTTAAGGCACAAAGGCTTCGCTGTTGGCTTTGTTTGATGGCACTGGTTTTCAGGCCTGGGAGTTTGGCGTCTGGGCTTTTGTTTTTTGTTCCCTTTGACGGCTCTTTTGGCAACCTTTAGGCAGGGCAGCCTGGGCTTTGTTCTAAGCTGCCAGCGCGCATTTTTATTTTTTGGGGGGGGAGTCATGGGGGACCACTGGTCTAAAAGGAATATTCCTGTTTTTACGAGAAAATTATGAAATTCCCAGACCAACCAGGTTACAAAGTCGGTCTTTCACTGTGAGTTTTTGGGTTTTTGCCAAACAAAAATGGATTGGATAAATTGTTAGATTTTTTTTTTTTCCTAAGAGAAGGCTGATTGAATCCTGCGTCTTAACAAAAACTTGTCAAAAATGCCTGGGGGGGGGAACTTAACCATATTGTGCCAAGGTTTTAGCGGTGCCGATTTGGGTTTCCCACTCATTTAAGGCTGTGCCATGATGACACAGAAATACCAGGGAATATTCCAATTTTTATGTTACATACATGATATAAAAATAATATTTTTTTTGTTTAATTTTTTTCCTTTGTTAGGGAATAATTTTCCAGTGCCCACCTAAAAGTTTCCGGGGCCTTTTTGCTCCAATTTTTCCACAATGGTGATTCGCCATTGGTTTCCCATTATTACAAGTTCCTGGGCTTTTTAAAGCTAAGCAAAAGGCAAACAGGTGAAGAATAAAAGGGGGAGGGGGGAAGGAAACGAGAAATTGGGGGGACTGATGGGGACAGGTGGTTTCATAGGGGCCAACTAACTCACAGGGTTCTTTTCATTAGTCAGTTTCTTTTCAATCAGGCTTCAGTGGAAGCATCAGTGACGCCATGCCTCTGGAGGGGGCTGACACTGCTGGAGTCGGGGTGGGGCCTTGGCTTACTTTAAAGGGGGATACTGGGATTGTGCGGGGTGGGGTTTGTTATATAATCATGTTTATTTCATCGGGTAATGTGTGTTGGGGTTTTTGATAAATGTTTATTGTTGTTTTATTTTATGGGAAAAATTGTTTTATATAATTGTGGTTGGGCTGTAACCTCCAAACAATCACCCCACTATGAATTATTAAACAAAATATAATAATTTCAGGACCCTTCATTTGGGGCTTCCTCCAGTAATCGTAGGCTTCATTCATTTTTGATTTTGGGGGCTATTTTAAGTAACTATATTTTCTTCTCCTAGATGAGCCATTAAAAGATTAGGGGAAAAAATTTGCTTCTTTTTCGGGGAGGAGTTTTTGTTTAAGCTAGTGATTTTTGTGTTTAGGAATACCCCACTGGATTACTACCCATTCTATATTCATTAAATTAACGGGGTAGGTAACAGGGGAATTTGTAGAGTGGTACTTCATTCTGGGGAATAACAGGGGGGGCTGCCCTTTCGGGGGCGGTTGGGGAAAACCTGTTACATTTTTTTGTGCCAGGGGAATTCAATACAAAAATCAGGGGGGGGGGGGGGGACTTGCGTTGGGGAGCGATTGTTTTAGGTCCTTTTTAGGGGTTAATTTTTTGTTCCCACTGGAAACGCAATATCTGCATGGAAAAAGGGGGGGAACACCGGGGTATTAACAGTGAGTAAAAAAAAACAATTTGTAGATTTTGTTATACTTAATATTGGTTTTTCTTTATTTTTTAAAACCTGTTTGATTTGGGATATGCTCACTGGTTATTGAGTTTTTTTTGTTCTTTCTATTTGTGGTTAATTCATCATAGGGGTTCTATGGGGGATTTGGAGGGATAACTGTTTTTTTTAAATATATATTCATAATAAAAATGTTTTGCACTTAGTGGGGGTTCCTTTCTTTTCTGTGACTTTTTTGTGGTAAACATTTTACCCTTGATTGTTTGATTAATAGTTTTTGGTCCCAGTTTATAAACGCTGAATAGTTATTCCTTAATACTTACAAAAAAAATTACCTTTATTTTTGTATTCAGTTTCTTTACTGTTTATGGGTGTTTTTTAATTTATTTTTTTTATTTCTTAAAATTCTTGATGGGTGGCATTATTCAGCCTCATTGAATAAGGGGACTCCTTTGTTCTAGGGGGGGGGGGGGGAATTTGCTGTTTTGGTGCTTGTCAGACACCTAAATGTCTCAACTTGGACAGTCATCAGAATTTTGCCCACACACCAATACATCGATATTATTTTGTGATCTCAAAAATGAAGGCAAAAACTTGGGAATGGTGAAATAAACCGGAATAAAAAAACTATTCCCCACTACTAAGTTGTTTTGGGTTTCCTTAGATTTTGCCCTATTTGGAATTTTGTGCTACAACAAGTGAGGGGGAGACACCAGGTGTCACAGGCCCTGTTATATGTTCAACCACAACACAGCACGGTATATCTTGTGAACAAAAAAATTCCTTTCCTAAGGCCCACAGGAAGAATTGTTGTAATTTAATGTAGGGAGTTAGTTCACTTACTTAATAAACTTACATTCTAATTACCATTGTATGCAGATCTCTTCAAAATATTGTTCAATTCTATTTTTGGGGGGGGGGGGGGCCTACTTGTACATTCATTCGTGCTTTGCTGAAAATTTGCATCCTCAGAGAAAGCTCTGGGAACAAAATTGGCCCCCCCTCCACATTATTTCTATTTATACTAATTGTTAAGCAATTTGGGGTTCACAATTGACTTTTCGCAACAAGGGCACGTAAAAAATATTGAAGGGCATTTTGAACTTTCTTTAGGCCTTTTTACAGGAACACTTCATCACGTTATGTTGGCCCGGGATAAATCGTTTTCTGGGTTATTCTACATGAAAAACAGCATTTTGCAAGGAGGTCTAAAAGGAGAACAAAATAACAAACCGCATTTATTGGCAGCAAGTTTTTTGGCCGCCACGGGGGGAAACAGAGATCTTCGGGACGGAAGCAGGAGGTAGCATAAATAACGGCCACCAGTTCAATATTCCTGTGAAAAGGAGGGGAAAAGTGGAGCTGACCCCAAAACTTTTGGGAAAAACCCATTCATGAAGAATGGGGTATCGTCAGGCGAATACCCCTAGCCAAAAGGCTTCTTAAGCAAACTTGGGCCGGAAAAACTTTTTTTCATTTTATAGTTTCACCCACATTTTTTCTTTCTGTTGGTAAATGTAATTAACGGTTTTCTACATGTTTGTTAAGGCATAATATTAGGTTAACAAGCTTTCTGAGTAGGCAGGCTGAAAAAACTAAATAACAATTCTTTCCTTAATTCCATTGATTTACATTTGTTTTTAAGGGTCCGTGGGAAAAATTTTTTGGTGCGCCTATTTTATTAGCGGGGGATATTTCAACCCAAATAATACGAAAAGGTGACTATTCAGATCCCCAAGTGTAATTTTATAATTTACATTCAGATTTACAATGCCATTTTTTGTCTGGGGGGGTGGGGGGGGGGGGTAACTCCTCTCAAAATGGTCAAAGTTTTTTTATGTTGGGGGGGGACTTAGACTGAAGGATTTCTTTTACCCCCCACTTTGGGGCTTAAAAGAAAACAGAAGTTTTTCTTTAATAAAAATGGGGGGTTTTTCTCCCACATACAATGATTAGCTTTTTTGAAGTGTAGGCGAAAATGTTCAAAACCTTGAATACATTAGGCATTAGGTTTGATTTTTTGCTCTGGTTCACTCGGATGAAGAAAAGGAGATTTAATCATTATTCTTTAAGGGATGCACACAACGTTTTCTCTGGTTTACGACCTTCATTCTTCCCCCAACCTGTTACCTGCTCTCTCCATACAATTGGATCTACCAAAAAAAAAATAAAAAACTGGGTTTCATCAGGTCAATTCAGGGGGGTTTTAACCATTGGAGGGTTAAACCTCTCCTGCAAAGGAGGTTCTTTTAACTCTTGAGCTAACTCTACACTTTTTAGCTTTTTATTTGAAAATACACATTTCTTTTTAGGTATGCCCTTAACAGGCCTGCAAGTACTTCACTTTATAAAATCTCTTGCAATTCCATGTCAAGTGTAACAGGGGAATAAATAAGCTAGGAAAACAAGGCAAGTACCCTTGATGGTGTTTTCAATCACTGTTTTTTATATTAAACCCCCACCCAAAACCAGCTTGAAACAAGGCATGTGGTTGTATTCGGGGAACAGCTTGCTTGGTTGGGCTGACACATTCGTGAAAACTGGCAATGGTGCGAAGGAAAAGAGGAAAAACCCTTTTAATAACTGGAATCTGTTTTTTGATAGAAAATTAGGGATATTCTTATTTAAAAAACTTTAATCCTTTCTATTTAAACATAATCCATCTTTTCTGTTTTTCTTTGTTTGCCTCTGTTAGGCCAAGGGAAAAAATAACCAATGGATGGGGGGGAGGGAGCGGGTAGTAAAGGGGGTTTGGGGTCTTATTTACCTTTCAAGTAGGGGGAATCTACATCTGTAGTAAAAGGGCAGTATACATATAACACATAAATTTCTCACAAACCCAAAATTAAATTTATAAAAAAAAATGTTTTTTACTACTACTATTTCTCTGGTAAACATTGCATTAATAACTCTGAGGTATTTCTAGTTGGCAACATTCTTGATTCTTATATTTTGGCCCACACCTTGTACGGTTGGTGTCAACTCACTTTTCTTATCAGGGTGCGGGATTTCAGGGTGGGCCTATACCTTTTGCCCTTCCCATTACACCCAATTGATTATATGGGAACTGTTGGGGCAGGAAATACGACTTGGTTTGAAGGTTTGGCCCACAAAGCTTTAAAAGAGGAGGTGGGCACAAATTCCCCCCAAAGGGTGGGGGGGGAGGACCAACAGTCGTCAATCTCACAATAAAAGTTTAGTAAAAAAAATCAAATTCAGACCCACCAGCCATTACAAAAAATGTATAAGGGACCCTTTGGTTGTTATTCAGATTATAACATTGGAAGGGGGGGGAGGGACACGCCATTAAAACCAAAATTTTGGGTTCGCTGGGGTGTTGGTGAGATGGAAAAATTGCCACACAATCTCCAATTTTGGACTTTGATTCTCTTCTTTATTTGGTTTTTTTTAGTTTTTCGCTTTGTTGTTTTTTAGTACATTGCAGAGGGCCAAGAGGGGGGGGGAAAAAATCTTCAGAAGGAGCACCTGCCCAACATTGGTTTGAAAGCCAACCAGGGAAAGAGGGAAAAGATTGAGCTACTTAATTCAGGCTTTGAAGGAGGAGGAGAAGGGATACATTTTTCTTAGGAATTTTTTCCCTTTCAATGCTTCTCAGTTGGGGGCAATTGTTATTATTACATGTTAAATAAATTAACGGTTTAATTCCCATCTCTTTGTTTCTATTGAGAAAACTATGGATTACCGTAATAATTTTTCGGGCCCCCCAATTTTTACTTCGTGGCCCGTATTTCTAGAGCGCAAAATAAAAAAAAAACGCGGCGAATTGTGTACTCTTGGTGGGCCCTCGGGGAAAATTTAACTCCGGTGTGGGGGGGAAACCATACCCTAAAAAAAAGGATACATTGGGCCCCCACCAATCAATCATCATGGTCAAACATCTAGGTGGGGGGGAACCTAAAGGTACACCCCGGGATAATTTTTACAAAATTTGTTTAGGGAAACCTGCCACCCATGGGGGGCTGGGATGGGCTACAGGGGGTACCCCCAAATATGGCAAGAAAACTTGGGTGAGGGAAGGGCTCAAAACCATACTGTTGGTTTTTGGCAAATTATTAGAAAATGCGAAGAAAGGAAAAACCAACAAAGACTTTAGGTAACTTGTCACATTCATTTCCTTGGGTTTCTGGAAACTCTATGGCAAGAGTACTCAACATCGTTGGGGGGGTAAAGGAATGGATTTTTGAGAAAGGTCAAAGATTTTTTTTCAATAACCCAGAATGAACCTTACCAACCGCGGAAAAACAAATAAACCCTTTGTCAATGGGATTGGAATAGAAGCTGGAGGGGGGGGGGACATACAGTTTTACCAAAAGATTTACCGTTCAGTAACAAACCCACACTACCGCCGTTTGAATGTATTTCCAAATTCTGGGCAGTGGGGCACGCAAGGTTTTTTCCCCCTGCTCATGGGCCAGGCACCATAAATAAATCCTGGGGGGGGACCCGTTATTGGGAAGGGTTTTGCCAACCAATGGTGGGGGACCCCCTCTGGATTTATCCAAGAGGGAGGGGCATGGGGAGAAAAAAAAAGAAAAGGCGGTCAAATGTGGTCAGATGGGGGGAGAAACAAAAAATTGGATCATTTTTTTTGTTATTTCACCTTTGCCCACATTCACCGGGTGTTGGGCAAAGGACAGGATAGGAAGGTTGTTGAAGGTTGGGTTTATTCAAACCCCAAATTAAAATAACCCCAACCGTTCCAAAAAACTGTGGAAAGGGCATGGGGGTGGGAAAAAACCCATCATCATTTGGTGGGGTGCGTTTTTCTTTGCCACACGGGGGGGGGGGGGGGGACAGGGATGGGGGACTGCCCACACGTTTATTGGAAGGGGGAGGGGTGTTGGGGGATGGTTGCCTTGTGGCGTTAGGATTTTTTTTTGGAACATCCAACAAACAACAATTTGCCCATTTCCCCTAAGTTAAGGGGCATTTAAAGAACGTGGGGGGTGGGGTTCTTCCCATAGGCAAGGTGGACAATTGACCCCATAAAACCAACACATGGCCAATCGGGCCAACTAAGGAGGTGGCTTCCATAAGGAAAGCATTTTTCAAAGGGGGTCAAGGAGTGGGCCTAAGCACCACCTAGTTCCTCCAGACATGGTTAACACAATCGATATATCTTTTGAAGGGGAGGTTGATTAATCAATGTTTTACTTCCAGACGACTCATGCACTAAGGGATAACTGGTATTTTGGTTGTCTGGGTGAAGGATTCTGTTTGGTGGAGGTTGGACCAATGGGGAATTTCACATGTCTTGCACACCAAAGTTGTGACAAAACATTGTTTCAAAAGAAGTTAACAAAAGAAACTACTTGGGGAAACTCTTTGGTTAAATTTTCTAGTTACTTACTGTAACCAAAATTAATAGACGTTCTTTTTTTTTCTTTATTGTACTTTTGATTTAACTTAGTTCATTGCAATTAAAAAATGCAAAAATTTATTTTTTAAACATTTTTTTAACACAAACTTTCCCCACAATGCAATATTTACAAGTTAGTTAATTCTTCAAGGGAACAGGGTGGGGGGACAGTTGTGGAATTCTTGAATAAAAACCAAAACAAAATGATGATCAAATCGAATTAGGAAAAAATGGCTTGTAATAAATGCGAAGGGGCCATCTGTATGATAAATAAATAAAAAAACTGTTTCAAGGGTCTTAAAACATTCACTTTGTTGGCCCCATTACATACATCACCAAATCAAGAGGATGCCCCGCTTCATTACAAAGAGAGGCATATTTTATAATGGAAAAAAGGGGCGGCTCTGAACTGGTTTGCTCTATTCGGGGCAAACAAAAGTGGGTTTTAGGACTAGGGGGGGGGGGGGACAGGGTTTTTTCATTACATGTGGGGGGGAACCACAATTGTGTTTAAACATTTTTATAAACACATTAATAATTGTAAAACCACCAGCTTTTAATTGCTTTTGGCAGTAGTTGTTAAAAACCACTTTTAACGTTGTTGTCTGTGTGGATAAAAAATGGTTTTATCTAGGGATTGGTAATTTATGTTCTCATTTTGTTAATCAGTAAATATATCAGGTAATACCCCTATCTGGCAAGGAATTGACTTTTGGAAATTTTTTAGTGGGGGACTTATTTTTTCTTACCATAATAAAGGGGAGGAAATACTATTTTCTTTTCATATAAATATTTAGGAATGTTGAAGATCTTTTCAGGTTTCAAGGGAGTGTGGTAGGGGAATAGGGAGGTCTATTCCAACAAAAAAGGGAGTATTCTTAGGGGGAGGTATTTGTTTTTTGGGGTGGCTAGCCATTTTTCAGGTTCTTATTTGAGTAGTGGCTGACAAAAAGAAATGATTTGGACATTCCAGGGGATAGGGATTATTTGGGATGGTTTTTTTTTACATGTCTTTTTTTGTATCCAACTTCCCAACTGAAGTTTACCACAATGTTTTGTAGCTTTACAATTGGCCAAAAGGTTTTCTTTTCACTTCATGAATCTAGTGGGTACCAACCCTCATAAAACTTTGCTGCACAAGCCAATATTTACATTTAATTAAACATTTGAATAACAGGTGTAGAGACGGTTACAAATTTGCCATAGAATTTTATCCTAAAAGGTGATAACTAATGTTCTGTTCAGTGCATATGGAATAATTAAAAAAAAAAAATTGTGACATCTTGATCAAGTTAAAGTGGGGTATTTCTGTTTCATATTAACTTGAAAGGCAATTGGAAATTTGTTGGCAGTAAGTAATTTTTTCCCTTTTTCCCACCCTTATAAAAAATTTCTTAGAATTTTTTAGAGGATAGAAATAGAGACTAAAATGTATGTATTTATTAGCAAATTTATCTTAGGGCGAATAATACAAGGGGCTTATATTAAAAACACCACATGTTGGAAAAAATAACAGTTTATTCCATTGATCCACAAAAAATTCTTGTTCCTTCGTTATCCGTTGGGCGTATCAAATAAGTTGGTCCACTGGATTTGAGGTTGTGATTATTTTGGAGAGTCAGCTCTACTGAAAGTCAAGGGTGGAACTGCGCAAAACCAAAACCTTTATTGCACATATTTCCCCACAACTCATAACACTCGTGTAATAGGTTTATGCTTATTTTTTTTTTTCTTTTAAAATTGCGGGGGGGGGGAGGGAACCAAAAAGCCCCCTTTATAGGAGTTTCTAACTATAAATAATTTTGTGTTCCTTTATACCCCGGGTTGTCTGGTTAGCAATTAAAAAAAAATGGGAATAGCGTAAAATTCCCCTGTGGCCAAAAAACCATAAAATTAAAAAAAGGGCACTTTACTCCAACCCATTTCTCCGCTTCCACTTTTTTTTCCCATTGCTGGGACTCCTTATAGGGTTCTTCTTGCTTACCCTTTTTTCCTTTGCACATTCACAAAAACAATAAACAGTGGGTAATTCACACACACTGCAAAAGACTGGAATCTGGGCTGGCAGTGGTTTTCACTATTTGGCCCTCTGGATTTAATAGCTGTTTAAACTCCCGGGAAATACCAGTTGATTCCCATGAAGAAGCAAAGGGGACTTTATCGACCTCGCTGGCAGGGACAACAATCAAAGCGGCGTTTAAAAACACAATCCCATTCAGAAGGCGATAGTGTAAAGGTATACCTGAGGCATTAAAGGAAAAAAAAACCTTAGCCCCCCCCCAAACTGGGTGTGGGGTAGGAAAAGGGGGAAAGGGGCCCATTGGGCTCTTCTTTTTTATTTTGTTTTCGGGCCACCTGGTCAAAAACCTCCTTTACTTATTTTTAAATGTTTTTTATTTTCTTTTCAAAATGGGGGGGAACAAAAACCATTTTTTTTAACGGTGCAACACATTTTTTTTAGGGCCCACTTTGTCTATGACAAACATGTTTTTGAGGTCTAAAACTAATCTTTTTTGGCCATAGGGTTTTACTATGGGCGCAAAAAGAAGGTGAGGGGAGTTTTTATACTTAAACAGGCTTTCAATAACCAATGTGGGGGAAATTAGTTTCTTCTGCACCATAGAAGATTTTACCTGTTCTTTTATTTTAAGGGCTAATTAAAAAACTATATCCAATTGGCAAATAAAATAAACTACTTCCCAATAATGGCTTGTTTCAGAGTTTCTCTTAAAATGGAATTTCTTTCAATTTAAAAAAATAAAAAATGCTTAAATACAAAAGTTGGTATGTTTTTTTTTATAAAAAAAAAAAACTAATTCTTTTTTAAAACCTGCACTCAATTTGTCACCATTGGCAAACACAAGTCCTTTCTTTGGCCATGACCACAATTTATTTTCTTTTCATTGTGGGCATGTGGGGGGGGGAACACCCATGGCAATTATCCTTTTTAAACAAAGGGCATCACAAAGCAGTCTTCATTTTGGGTTCACTTTACGATCATGTGACTGTTGCAGGGGGGACCTGTTCATTTGGGCCTGCTTGAAGGGGGCATTTGAATTCCATGAGCACCTGACTTTTTTCCATGAACATTTTCATTAGTGGAGTGCGGACGGCTCGGTTGCTGGGAATGACCGTTTTGGGGTGTTAAAAAAAGGGTTGGGACTTTTCTTCTAATTAAATAGCGGCCCATGTGGACCAAACTTAACCTTTTCATAAAACTGGAAAAAAACCACCTATTCAAAAAAGTGAATTAAATTAGGCATTAAGGTAAATGCCACCTACTACCCCCTCTACTTTTGGCCTTTTATCCGTCCTTTATTTTCCCACAATATATATTCCCACAATGTTATAAAACGATCATAGCCGATACATAGACGGGGTGGGGGTGGACCAGAGAGAGAAAGAGAAAATGTGTTTAAAAAGGATTAGTTTACCGTTAATTTTAAGTTTTACTTCCATTTACCTCAGGTTGAAATAACATATTTAAAAGGTTACATTTTCTTATTCTCATTATGGGGGGAAATATAACTACTTAATATTGAATTTGGTATGGATTAACAGGCAAAAATCCAGGGTTCCATGGGGGACCGGGAACATTTGAAGGAGCATAAAAAAAAAATTCTTGGGTTCTCTTGGTCCGGGGACATTACACACACAATTTCACGGGGGTTTCTAGGGAGTACAAGTCAACTGAGATCCAAGCACCCATATTATGACAGGTATAATTAACATTTGTTTTATTATAGCTTGCCCCACCCATGTAATTTGTATTGGGATTTATGCTTTTGTGTTGGCTCTTATGTGAATTCCCCTTTAAACCCAAGTTAAAATATTTAGGGGAATTGTGCCCCACAGTAATTCTATTTATTTTTTTTTCATTTGTCGGGTTGGGGTTAGTTTTTTTTTTGTTTTTTACCATTTGTTTAAATTATTCAGGCAAGGTCCAACAAATGCAGAAAATTGCTAATGGTGTTGTGTAAACACATGTATTTTTACTATAATTAATCATGGTCAGAAGGGAAGGTCTCCGAACATAAAAAATGTATTCTCGATTTGGGATTAATCTTATAACTTTAAAAAGAAAAAACAATTTCTTGTACTTGGTAATAAAAACTGGGTTCTTATTCCGTAACATGTTTTTTTTGGATTATATTAAAATATTAAATGTTTTCTTTCTTAAGGCATTTTTTTACATAAAAACATTCCGGGCACGCCACATATTGGCTTTTTTATTATTAGTCACAAAATGTCTCCATTCTTTTGTGTTTCATCCTTCCCGTATTTGGCCCCTTTTCCCATGACATTTTTTCACTTGATAATAGGATAAAACACAGTGTTCGGAGAAATGGACATTTTCAAAAGTTTTTTGCACTTTTTCTGAGGGGGATATGCATTCCAGGGCTTACCACGATCATATTTTCTAATTGAAAAGTTAGTTACATACACCCTTTTTACTTGTTAACGGAATTTTTCTTATTTTTGGTATTTTCCAAGATTTTACAGGGGAATTTAATAAACCACAAAAATTCGCCAGGTTTTTTAATTATTTGTTTGTTAGGTAGATAAAGTTTTTACCCTATTGGATTTTTCTTACTGTTTTGTTTTTATAAGGGGGCCCAAAAATTATTTGTATTAGTCCCATTGAGGGGAAATTGGTTTTTTGCCGTGTTTGGAGGGGGGCGGACCATGATGTTGCTTGGTGCGTAGAAGAAAGAAGATCAACTGATAGGCCCAAGGGGGGAGAATTTTTATTTGGCTTACCCTTTTGCCAGGTACCATGGCCACAACATTGCAGAAAAAGTCTTAACATTTTTTTTAGTATCAGTATGGTTTAAGGGGATTGGGTGGTTGGACCACGACGGGTAGTTTTTGTTCAATGAGGGGGATGTTGAAGAAGATAATTCCAAGGTTTCCTTAGCGTGTTTAGGGCTTGGTAATGTTTAGTGGATTTTATAAGAGGCATCATTTATTATAATTAGGGGGCCCCCAGTCTCATTTGGGGATAAAATTAGACTGAGGGCTTTGGCTATAAGGGTTCTTTAACAGGATAATAAAACCCAACCAATTGGTGATTTTTTTACAATTAACTTGTTTTTTCACTCATAGGTTAAACATATTTACTGCTCTAGGGCAAGTTACCTCCTCATATCCTTGGATGTAGAAGAATTGTTAGAAATAAATATTTGTAGTAAAAGTACCTGACTAAACAATAAAAGTTTTCATAGAACAAACCACCCACCACTGATTGCATGAATGGATCCAGTAATTTGCATTCTGGTTCTTTTTTAATCCATGTTAAATTGACAGCCTGCAGTTATTTTACTTATCTACCCATTCAGCAGTCTTTAGCCTGGGTAATCAGTTATGCCTCTCTTGTTTAGATGGTTTTGGGGGATCAAAGCTGCCAAACACTTTTTTTTTTGAAACATCCTGCTCTCGCTCTTTTCCAGAATTCCCCCGTGTGTTGCAGGGGGGGGGAACACTAGGGTGAGGACGGCAGTTGGGGGGGAGGCATGGGCCCCGGGAATTAGTAACGGGAGGGCTCGAGGCCAGTAATCTACTTGGTTTGAAGAAGGCAACAAAAAAAACTTTTTTGCCCAAAAGCTTCTTCAAAAGACATTAGTGGGGGAACATGTGTGGTACAGTTTAAAATGGACATTACAGTGGTGGACCCCCCCATGCCCTTTCGAATGGAGTTCTAGTTGTGCCTTTGCCCCAGGCTTTCATTTTTAACAAACTTTTTCCCTTGGGCACTGTTTTTTTCTTTTAATTTTTTTTTTGCTTTCACATTGTTTCTGCCCCCATTCACTTTTTGGGCCCTAAAGAAAATATTATTTTTGCTATTCCACTCTTTTTGCCACCCTTTAAATAAAAAAAATTATGGATTTTTGGCTTTTGACCATTTTTTCAGGAGGGATTAACCTCAAAGCAGTTTGTACTTTATTAATTTGTTCTCATTTTATTTTTCTATTCTTACCGGTTAGTTAGCTTTTTTTGGGGGGGGAAAATAATTTTTTTTTTTAAAAAAAACTGGCTGTAAAATTTTCTGGTTATTTTACAAAAAACAAAAACCAATGCATATAGATATAGGTGACATAAAAATGGGGGAAACATTTTTTGTGCAATACTTAAAAATAGTCAAGGAGGGTTTGAGGGTTTCCTTAAAAACCGTTTTTACAATACAGTTATTATGCTTTTAGGGTTTGTTGCAAAAGCCACATGGGCGATGACATTGGGTTTTTTGCATCAGCATTTTTAACCATTTTTCATTCACTTGGCCTTATATATTTTAGGGTATCTTTATTTAGGGGGAAATTCTGTCTCCAATCATTTCCCTTAAAATTTTCAACATCGCTTTATGTTTATCCAGTATACTTACAGTAAACCCATTTTTTTTTAAATCTTATACACAGGTCAAGTCTTAATATGAAAATGGGTTTCATCAACTTTTAAATTTTAAAATGTGACCCTACCAGTGCTTTCCGATTTTCTTAAATGATTTTATAAATCTTTGGGTAGCCAGATTTTAAATAGGCTTCGGCTCCTAGGTTAAATACTTTTTTTCTTTTTATTTGGGGGGGCGTACCCTAATTCATATTAATGATCTTTTTAAGATATGGTCACTGCGCTTTTTGTGTTTTTTGTATTAGGGCCTGTGATTACATAACCAAAAAAGCAGTATTTATTCAAACCAACATGTTTTAAAGGTAATTATAACTTATTTTATCTTATTTATAAGATTGTTATAATTGCCCACAATTTTTTACTTTATTTTATGTTCACCAAGTGATGTCACACTTTTTTTTTTACTGCGTGAGGTATTGAGTTGTATTTATCATTTGTATATTGGAGGGGTCGTCACGTGGGTTTTTTTTTTTTGGTTTTATTTTACATATAGGGTCCGTTTATGGGGGGGGGGGGGATGGAGGTAATTTGAATAATGTGTTCTTAAATTTATAAATTTTAGTAGTGTTTCCTAAGCCATCTATAAAAAATTTTACCATTTTTTTTTTAATTAACTTTTTTGGTGCTTTTTAATCTTGGTTTGTGATTGCTAGGGGGGGAGTGTGGCTCTGAAAAATATATATAGTTCATCACCCTTCTCAATTCTGGCCTAATCTGGAACAGGTTTCTAGGGTTCCACTTCTTACTGGTCACCCTGCAAAAAGCAGTCATTTCCAGTTTTAATTGGTTTTGCCAAAGCAGCGCAATAAGCTTTTTTTTCTATTGGGCTGGGTCATTTGTCAATAAACAGGAGAATTCACTATTACTATGGGCGGGGGAAAACCTAGTAGTTTGGGGGAGAAGTTCACTGATACATTTTTGCGTGCTTAATACCAAAATGGGGGAACATTGGCCTTGATTGGCTATTACACTTTTGAAAACACAGGCACATTGGCCGGCATATAATTAAAATATTAATAGGCATAACTAATAAATCTTTTCACAAATTGAATAGGTTAAAGAGTAGGTTAGGCAACAACCCAAAAAATTAACAAAAACAAAAATTTGGATAAGTTCGGGTGCCCTGCAATAACCTTAAAAAGGGAGTTGGTCTTTCACTAACATTTAATTCATCTTTCCTCAGTGAACTGTTTTTGTCAGTTTCCATTTTTCCATAATTCAGGGGTGGTGATTTTTACTGGTTTTACTGGTCTTTTTGATTGGGCCATGATGTGTGGGGACGAGCATGCAAAGGGGGGGGAACATTAGGGTCTGGTTCAGCTATTATTGGTGGGACCTAGTGCCTAACCAGGGCCCCTATCATGAGAGATTGGTAACAGGGTCATTCCTTGTAGGGTTTATTTAGCAGGGGGACATGAGGAGCTGTATTTTATGCCAGCAAACATAACAGGGAGGGGGGGAATATCTTGGGAAATAAGGGGTTAGGATTTTACTTTTTAAAATGGTCCACAATAATTACTTGAGTGATTTGTATTTGCAAGATATTCATCATAAAAAAAAGGCAATCCCTGTAGTTTGAGTGACAAAAAATACCCCTTTAAGTTATCAAGCCACAGAATTCCAAAAATGTATACATAGTAAAGAAAAAAAATTGCTATTGCACTCATCAAATGGTTTAAAAGGAAAAAAAAAAAAAAGGTGACTCACAATTAAGATGCTGTAAAAAAAATAATATTCGTCGAGCCCGTGGTTATATGGGAATAAAGCTCCAGTTTTCTGTTTTTTCAATTTTCTTTAAAAGTTTTGTGAGTGCTTGCAATTTTTTTTTCTTTGTTAACTTTTCAAAAAATGTAACATTCTTTACATATTTTGGATGAGCTTTAACCAATGGATAAAATAGTTAATGGGGAGGAGGGGGGGGGAAAAAAAAAAAAAACCTTTTCTAAGTATGTTACTAATCACAGATTAACGTAAAACAGGAAAAATTCTGGAGTGGTTTAAATGTTGGAATAACTTTAGATTTCTTCCATTATTATTTACGTGATAATTACAATATTTCTAGGGAGGGGGTGTAATATAGGCTCTATTTTTACATTTTTGTGCTAGGAAAAAGCTTCGTTAAGAAAGGCTTATTGGGCGAAAGATACAGGAATTTGTAATAGGGAGGGGGAAATTTGGGGCATTAAATAAAATTGCTGCCAGCACTATTGTTGTTCTCACTAAGAATTGATTAGGGGGGAACTCCATGATTCTGTCACCCCTAACACTTGGTTAAAAAAATACACTTTAGAGTCAAGAGGGGGGTCTGTTCAGCTATTGGTGCTATTAGGCTTAGGGGGCACGTTGGCCCCTTATTTGGTTCATTTTTTTCCCTTGTTTTTCTATTGGGACCAGAACAAGAAGAAAAAACGGGGGGGTAGGAGGGTGGGGAAGAAAAATGGAACCCCAACCAAGGATTGTGAACAGGGGGAGGGGGCCATTTAAGAGGGGTAGGGTTCATATATATGTTTTTGTTGGTTTATTTTTTTGGGATATAACTAAAAATAACACTGAAAAAATTCCTACATCGAATGGCAATCAGGTCAATTTTTTGGGCGGAATTTGGTAGTTTTTCTTTTTTTTATACAGGATTTAATTGGTTTTTTTATAAATCATGGTGAAAGTCAAATTAATTTAAGATTGAATTATTATTATTTTAAATAAAAATTGTTCATTAGGTTTTTTCAAATTAAGTTAAGACTTAATTTGAGGAAGCACAATATAATCAATATTGAAAAAATTTGTGTATGAATCTTATCATTATTTTACAGACTTTAGTAGCTCTGTGTAAAATTAAAGAGGTATTCTGATCACATTGATTAGCTTTAAACATATAGGCAAAGATAGATAAAGAGTAGCAAGAAAATGGCAGGCTTTTTGTAACAAATGTGTATCCTGTCAGGATTTGCTGTGCTCCAAGTCGGAGCGGCCAGAGCTATGCGGTCACAGTACTGCACATGAACTTGTGTTCCTGAATTGGACTATACCCCCTTTACTATGGAATGTTTTCCCACAAACAACTGCAAGTAATTTAACTGTTGTTTGTCGAGGTCTTATCTATAGGACTTTGTAATAAATTTTGGATACACATTTGTTACAAAAAGCCTGCCATTTTCTTGCTACTGTTTGTCTTGAGGGTGGAGGAGCCCTTGCTGAGGCAGACTAATTGAGTGCGGTTCTATATTGCAAAATATTGCAAAATAAGCTACGTTGAAATAAAGATAGATAAAGACTATCGCCAAATACATTGCTGTTTTCATTTTGGGGAAATGAGCAGTTCTTATATCCTGCTTGTTTATAGATAGTTTCCTAGGTTACGACCACCTCTCTCTACACCAGCTGTCGACAGGATTGTGACGTAACTCCCTGCTATCTCTTATGAGCAACATAGGCGCTTGTTTATCAGTCTTACTGAAAAGCTTTAACCCTTTAGAACTCTGTAGACTTCTGCCCTGCTGTTAAAACCCTTCCATCACCAATATCCTTCTAACAGGCTCAGTTTTGAATACCAGAGCTGAATTATCAATTACTGCTAAAGAACCATCCACAGCCTTCACAAGAAGTAGGAGCCTGAAGCTGGTTGTGGAGAGCAGGCTCTGGGAAAGAGGCTGATGAGTAAACCCCTGTAATGTGCAATTGACTTAATAGATCATTAGGCACCTGTCCTTCTATGGAGCTTTTGAAGCTTTTAGACTATTTTCCAAAACCAGTTAGTATCTTTAAAGGTAAATTAATTAACTCATCAAAAGTAAATGACCTATCTTTTTAAGTCACCTGACGGTAGATTTTCTGGAGATAGAAAATTTATCAAAAGTTTGGTACTTCTTTAGCACCTAAGAATATAAGCTTACAAGAAGATAGTGAGATACTGCAATGTCTACTCAAATGTGTTCAAATCTTGTAGTTAGTTATAGTAAATTAGAATTGATATAAGATTACTTGATAAACTGTAGGGTACTTTGTAGTGTTTCTCATAAAAAAAATATTTAAAAAGCTTATATTCATGTATGCACTCCCCTGAAGATCTCATAATGACTTGTTTCACATTGCGTTCTTGTTGATATTGTGAGAAGTAGCTGCTTTGGGATCGCAGCAAAGTCCAATGTAGACAGGTTTTGCGGGTCTAAACATGGGTCCTTCTGTGCTTTATTAGTACCACAGGTGTGTACAGCACACACAGCTGCCAAAATACAAGCAAAACAGTAAATAAAGAAAACTCCTGCTTGTCCGAGCACTGACCAACACAGGGTAATTTCCCTCACTACACCTTACTGTCACCAAGTGGCTGTATGGGGAGATTTTGGATATTTCAGGTCAAACTTATTGTCCTGTATAGCAGATTCCACCTAGTCAGCTAACTAGTTGACTTATAAAGGCCAGCCAAACTCTGGCCTGGAACATGGGGAATAGTCACCCACCTAACACTTTGACTACTCCCAGTAAGAGCCATCCCGGATCGGCTGAAACAGCCATACTAACTATTAACTGAATGGCAACCACTTACTGAAGCTGACACAACATAAACGAACGGCTTTTACTTCACCGTGGTCAAGTAACCTTGGTGACATGTCACTGCCACCTCACTACACCTTACTGTCACCAAGTGGCTGTATGGGGAGATCCTGGATATCTCAGGCCAAACTCCTTGTCCTGTATAGCAGACTCCACCTAGTCAGCTGACCAGCTGACTTAAAAAAAAAAACATACAAACTCTGGCCTGGAACATGGGGAGTAGTCACCCACCCAACAATTTGACTACTCCCAGTAAGTCATCCCAGATCGGCTGAAACAGTTATGCTATTAACTGGCCAAACTCCTAGTCCTGCATAGCAGACACCACCTAGTCAGCTGACTAGTGGACTTATATAGGCCAGCCAAACTCTAGCCTTTAACATGGGGAGTAGTCAACCAACCAACACTTTGACTACTCCCAGTAAAAGCCGTTCCGGATTGGCTGATACAGTCATACTAACTATTAACTGGATGGTAACCAATTACTGAAGCTGATAAAACATAAACAAAGGGCTCTTTCTTCACCAAGGCCAGGTAACCTTGGTGACATGCCACTTCCACCTATTTACCAAGTGTATGTGAGAAATCTGACTGGGATATACACACCATTATAGACCTTCCCAGTTGTCGCCTTACAATATCTTGACTGATGTAAAGGACTTCCAAATTATTTTAAATATAAATAATTCCACAGCACTTGTTGGTATATATGCTTATTAAATTTAATATTTTATATAGGCAATGCAAATATTTACAAGACTAGGTTACAGAGAGTGTGTTTCCATACAAAGAATAAGTAATCATAAATTGGACATACGGCTAAAGGAAAAAATGTGACGCATTGTCTATATAAAATATTCAATTTAATAAGCATATATACCAACGAGTGCTGTGGAATTATTTATCTTTGTTTCATGAGTTGCAAGTACTCTTTTCCACCTAGCACCCCATTATATAAGCCCTTGTGCACATCACTTTTACTTCCAAATTATTTTAGGCATGCTAGTATTTTGGGTACATGTTAGAATAGACAATTTCAGGCTGATATCTAATTACAAAATCTATGGAATTAAATTCCTAATGAATACATTTGATAATGGTACATGAAATATACTACAGGAAAACAATATATGACATCTTAAATACCCAGGCGATTACTTCAACTGCTTTATGGAATGTCTAGGTTCTAGGTTGATGCAGCTGAACTTTATGAGAAAATTGAGACTAGGTCTTGTATTTCCCTTCTTTATTTTAAGGTCACCCTTACATCTAAATTTCATATTCACTCCAGTTCACTTATTATATCCTTCATGTCTTAACAAACACCTAACACCCAAGCTTTATGCCTTGTTGAACTCTTTTTACACCTGGGCTTATTTTTTGTTTGACTAAAACTAGTTTTAGGTAATAGTCTGCTAATGATATATATATAGTAAACATTAAACCTTGGTGTAAAATAAAGTAACTAAACTTTAATGTTTAATAGTGTATATTTGGACATTCATGGTATCTCCCATAAGCCAAAACAAATTATTTAATCTCTTTTTTTGCAGCAGACAACAGTAGAAGAACAGTCAAGGATTCAGCAGTTGGAAGAGGAGCTTAATCTTCGGCGCAATGAGATTGAAGACCTTCAGCACTGTTTAATTAGTTCCAGTCAGTCAGATGTACCAGAACATAAAATTGGGCTTCAGACTGAAGCCTTGCGCTTACGGGACCAGCTTTTGTCTGCAAGCAAAGAGCATCAGAAAGAGAGCAGTCTACAAAGAGATAAGTATGAGGAAAAGATGAAAAGATATCAACAAGAAATTGAAAAATTAAAGGGTTCAAATGAGAAACATGTACAGGAGATTGGAGAGCTAAAGAAAAGGCTAGAGCAGGCTACAAAAGAAAATATAGGAATGATGGACAGTTGGAAGTCTAAATTGGACAGTTTAGTTTCTGACCACCAGAGATCTCTAGAAGACTTGAAAGGTTCCTTAGTTACCAGTCCTGACTCTCAACACAAAGAAATAGTAGAGCTTAAAGCTAATGTTGAGGGCCTTAAAATGGAACATCAACTAGAAATTGAAAACCTAAAAGCTAAAAATGAGATTGAAATAGCAGTCCATATCAAAGAGAGGGAAACTCTCAAAACCAAACTTCAGGAGATTAGAGATGAATTTGAGGAAGGAAATAACAACTGGAAGACACAGCTAGAATTAAAAACCAATCAACACCTCAAAGAGCTTCAAGATATTAAAGACAAATATCGAGAGGCAGAAAAGCGAGTGTGTGACTTACAGAAGCTGCAAGCTGAATACAATGACCAGACACAGGCCATTGCCTTCTTGAAACAACAGATTTCATCTGCGGAAACGAAAATGCAGGATTATGACATGCTCCAGAAAGCAGACACAAGAAACAACCAAGAAATCCAAAGACTACAGGAGAAAATTTTGGTATTGGAAAACAAATTACAGTCGATGGAGACACTTCACTCTTCACAAAATCCTAATGTAGGTTACTATAATTTTCTCCTATTTTACTAAAATTTAGGGCCCTTCCTAAATTCATTAGGGCAGGCCAGTGGTCTCAAGTATATGGGAATCTGCGGACTCACTCCCAGAAGGTGATGTCAGGAAACAGAAGAATAATTTTGTTTTCAGTAGAGGCTAGACACCACCAAAGCTGTCGGTTAGTGAGTTTCTCTACTCTCCACTAGAGAGTAGGGTGTGTCGGGAAGAATAGCTGTCAGTCGAGAGTCATTTTGCGATAACTATTAAAGGTCTTTAGTAATTACATTAGTATAGAACATCTATATTAATAAGTGTGAACCATGCTCATGACATCTACTCCTAACACACTCATGTATGCATATACACACTATGCATATTCTCAGTCAAGTGGCTTATAGCAATAGATTTGACTGTTCTTTTTGCAATATTGATTTCAGGTGGCTGCATATGCTCCGTTATTGCTCCATAAATCCAGCATCATGGCACCACCAATTAGTGTCTTAAAGAAATTTTTTTATTTAAGGTCCAAAATCTTTACTGATTAATTTCACAATACTGTATATCTTTTTAGGTACTGGGGGCTCAATTCCTTACATCCCTTCATAAAGCCATCTGTTTTCACTGAGCTCCCCTTAGTGGCAGCTGTTGGCAGACAGATTTTTATCATTTCCTTTGACAATGTAAAGAGAAGCAAGGAATTTTGTGTGCTGTGTCAATCCACAAAAATAGAGCACATAAAGATATGCTATATCATGGAGTCAATTGGCAGAGGATTTTGGATTTAAAAACAAAATTATTTTTATAATAAAATTTAAATGTCTTGCGTAAACTTGACCTGGAACTAGTACTTTTTATACCACTCTACTGCATTGACACTTCTAAACATCAGATGCAATTTAACACAAAATGCCAGATTAAACCAGAGTTCCAATTTTACAAGTAGAACAGTTTAAATTATTAACACTTTCAATGCCAAAATCCTAGGTAAAAACACCCCAAAAAAACGACTTTAAGATGAACTTATAATTGTATTTTTTGTTTTTCAGATGATTGAAACAAATGATATTTCAGAAGAAAAAATAAAAATGAAAAAGATAGTGGAAGGTATATTTTTCCTTCAGTTTTTTTCTTTCATGTTGTGTTTTTGTCCATTTTTTGCAACAGATATAATAATAATCTTTATTTATATAGCGCCAACATATTTCGCAGCACTTTACAATATAGAGGGAATAAGCACAGACAAACCAGACATTACATTATAAAAAAGCTACTGACAAATGAGACACGAGGTGTGAGGGCCCTGCTTGCAAGAGCTTACAATCTATTATGGTGTATGGGTGAAACAAAGGGTGACAAGTGCTTGGTTTACAATGGACCAGCCATGTTACATAAATATGGGGTAGTATACATAAAATGTGGATGAACCTGCCATCCCAACCATACATCTATATACAGATAAGTGCCTGTGGGTGCTAAAGTGCAGGAAGTGACGAATCTGTGACAGAATTTGGGGAGTTGACAATTAGGGATCTTTTTATTGCACACTGTTTAGCCAAGTTCTCCTGAGTAATAAGATCAATAGGCTCTTTTCACAATATAGTGGTCCCTGAACGTATAATATTAACCTCTTTAGGAACAAGTTTTGTTTGTTGTTTTCTTTTTTTCCTCCCCGCTTTTCATGAGCCATAACTTTTTAATTTTTCCATCTACAGTTGAAACCAGTAGTTTACATACACTATATAAAAAGACACATGTGCATGTTTTTCTCACTATCTGACATGAAATCAGAATAAACCTTACCTGTTTTAGGTCAATTAGGAACCAAAATTATTCATATTTGCCAAATGTCAGAATAATGAGAGAGAGAATTTTTAAGGCATTTTTATTACTTTCTTCAAAGTCAAAAATTTACATGCACTGGGATTACTACCGTGTTTCCCCGATAGTAAGACACCCCCGATAGTAAGACGTAGCGGTGTCTTAGGGAGGTCGCCTAATGTAAGACGTACCCCGAAAGTAAGACGTAGCGCGGCCTGATGACGTCACTGCCTGTGCCGGGATGAGCGCGCGGGAGGCCGGAGCAGCGAGGAGGCGGCGCGGCGCGGGAGACGGAGCAGCGGGGAGCCAGGTAAGTTGCCAGGTATATGTCTTTCCTGCCTACAGCTGGCCCTATACTGCCTACAGCTGGCCCTATACCTGTCTACAGCTGGCCCTATACCTGCCTACAGCCGACCCTATACCGGTCTACAGCTGGCCCTATACCCGCCCTATATAAGACATACCCCGAAAGTAAGACATACTGGGACTTTTGGGGGTAAAAAGAATGTAAGACGCTGTCTTACTATCGGGGAAACACGGTATGCCTTTAAATAATTTAGGACAGCCCATATGATGATTTCATGTCTTTGAAAGCTTCTACCTGAAGGTGCCTTGTTCATCTGTACAAACAATTATATGCAAGTACAAACAAGGTGGGAATGTCCAGCCATCATACCGCTCAGGAAGATGATGGCTTCTGTGTCTAAGAGATGAACGTACCTTGGTCCAACATGTGCATATCAACCCAAGAACAAAAGCAAAAGACCTTGTGAAGATGCTGGTGAAGGCTGGTAAGGTTCTGTCGTTATAAACTGTATCAACTTGGGCTGAAAGGCCACTCTGCCAGGAAGAAGCGGTTACTTCAAAAGAAACATATAAAATCCAAATTAATGTTTGCAAATGCACAAGGAACAAAGACCTACGTTTCTGAAGACATGTCCTTTGGTCTGACGAAACTAAAATTGAACTGTTTGGCCATAATGACCATCGTTAGGTTTGGAGGAAAATGGAAGAAGCTTGGAAGCCTAAGAACACCATCCCAACTGTGAAACACGGGGGTAGCGGCATCATGTCGTGGGGTTGTTTTGCTGCAGGAGGAACTGGTGCACTTCACAAAATAGATGGCATCATGAAGAAAAAAGATTATGTGGCAATACTGAAGCAACATCTCAAGATATCAGCCAGGAAGTTAAAGCTTGTGTGGATATGGGTCTTTTAAATGGACAATGACCCGAAGCATACTGCCAAACTGGTTACAAAGTGGCTTAAGGATAACCAAGTCAATGTTTTGGAGTGGCCATCACAAAGCCCTGATCTGAATCCTATTGAAAATTTATGAGCAAAGCTGAAAAGGCAGGTGCGAGCAAGGCGAACTACAGACATGGCTCAGTTACACCAGTTCTGTCAGGCAGAATGGGACAAAATTTCTAACCGCTATTGTGAGAAGCTTGTGGAAGGATATCCAAAACGTTTGACCTAAGTCAGTTTAAGGGCAATGCTATCAAATACTAATAAAATGTATGTAAACTTTTGAATTTGCAGAAAGTAATAAAAATGCCTTAAAAAATTATCTCTCATTATTCTGGCATTTGGCAAATTATAAATAATTTTGGTAATCCTAAATGACCTAAAATGGGTAAGGTTTATTCTGATTTCATGTCAGGTAGTGTGAAAAACATCCATATATAGTGTATGTAAGCTTCTGGTTTCAACTGTAAATAGACATATGACATATTTTATTTTGTGGAATAAGATGTACTTTCTGGTGGTGTCATTGACCATACCATAGAATATACTGGGAGACCCTAAAAAATCTAAATGGGATGAAATGTGAAGAAAAACGTACTTGTGCAATATCAGATATTCAGGTTTTTTTTCCACCTATAGGCCTATACGGGCTGAAGTGTACTTTTTATTTCCATCACTTTTTATTCTAATTTTTTGGGGGCACAAAATGGCCAAAAAACTCAATTTATTCTTGTACAGTGTTTATCGTACAGGATAAGTGATGTTGAATTTTAATAGATGGGACTTTTATGGATGCGCCAATACCAAATATGTGGAACTTTTTTTTTTTTTTTTTATTTTTAAAATGACAAAATATAGGTGATTTGAATTTTTTATATTTTTATTGTTTTATTGTATTTTTAAAACTTTTTTTTAACTTATACATATAGTCCACATAGGGTTCTTGACTGCTAGAGGGTGCGATCGTCAGTACACCATTCTGCATTATGTTTATAATGCAGAAGGGTGTAAAAAGATGGCGCTCCTATGACTTCTTATAGAAGGAAATCAAAGGACCAGTAAAATGGCAGCCATGAAAGCCTTCCTTAGGCTTCTTGCCGCCATAGCAACCGCTTGGCTGATCTCATTCATTTAGATGCTGCTGTGATCACCGCAGTGTTTAAGTGATTAAACAGCAGAGATCGGAGCTATAGTAGTAGTTTAATGTTATAATTGACTCTCAGAGATCTGTCTAACGCGGCTTGGCCATTACTATATAAAGTAATTGTTTTTATTCTTTATTATATTTATCAAAGTTAGAAAAACAAAATATTTGACACTTGCTAGAAGATTCATTTTATTGGTTTGGGTAAAAGGAAAAAAGAACACTTGCATTTTTAGGGCCTCATGTATGAAAACAGTCTTGGTCTAAGACTTTCCTTGTTGCCCATAGCAACCAATCAGAGCTCCCTTTTTATTTCGTATAGTGCTCTGAAAAAATGAAAGGGGAGCTCTGATTGGTTGTATGAGCAACAAAGAAAGTCTTACACCTAAACAGTTTTCATACATGTCCCCCTTAAAGTTTACTAAAATATAGGAAGGCATAGTGTACATAATATTTAGCATGGCAAATGTATACACAGAGCACACGTGTAAGGGGTCCCAAGGACTCGAACAGAAAAGACAGACAGGGAGCTCTTTGCTAAGCCCCCCAGCGCTGTCTCTGCCTAGGTGGTTGGTTACAACTGAACGACAGCTCCTAATCCGGGTTTGGTGGAGCACAGATCAAACACCAGATAGACAAACACAATATAGAGAGGTCAGGCAAGAATGAGTCAGAACCAGAGAGAACAGAAAAATTACAGAATCGGCAGGCGGAAAATGGATGTCAAAAAGGTGGGCACAAAGTCAGGAAAGTCAGACAGTATTAAGACAGTGCCAAAACCTGCAGCAAACAGATACAATCATGGCCAAAAGCGCAGTCTCTGCTGTACCTTACGGACAGAGGGCTGCGCCGCAGTCTGAACCGGCACGGTCATGGCAACACGGCAGTAAGAAAATTTAGTGACGCTGGACTTGTATACAGATACTAATAGCCAGTGACAGAACATGGCAGAGCTTGTAGGTGCTGTGTAACGTTAAGTAGTCTTTCTGAGATGTGAATTCAGTGAGTGCAGTAGGCAAGGTTTATTTATCCAAGAAATATGAAGTTTATTTCCGAGGCTCATTTTTCTAGGTAGTAAACTCTGGCAGAAGGTTTAGGGGGTGTCCACATCTTATTTCTGACTCCAAAGAAGAAATATAGTCATGTACCAAATGTAGACCCATATCTGTCTTATCCGGACTACATTGGCTCTGTTTGCCGTAGGTACATGCTTTCTGCGCCGGACACAGAAAGGCTGTACGTTCAGCAGACAGAGAAAATGTTGTCCAGATAAGACTACATTTGTGCTACTATTCTCCCTGGGTCCACCACAGTATCCTTTGGATTAACGTTTTTTATGGTATCTCGGCGGATACCATGAACAGTCAAATAGGAGATGTGAATGGCTCATAATATTTTAAGTGTTCAAGGTTTATATCCCTTGAATTCCTTTAAGTAGTTGTTCTTATTAATTTATAACAATTTGTGAGCTGGGAGGTACCATCATTTTCTCTTTCTGTATTTAGATCTTCAGCTAAAACTTAGTAAAAGAGACAAAGAGGTGTCATCCATGTCTGCTCATATTGAATCTCTAAGGGCTCAAATAAATGGTAAGTTTACATGTTTGGTGACTCCCCACTTTTGAGTATATCCTAAGCATAACATTTTCTCTGTAAAATGTTATGTTTAAGATTACAAATAGGGGAATTTTAGTCATCTGAACTTTTGCAAAGAATTAAAGTGTCTGTAAATCAGTGGCAGTTTGTCTAGAAGATTATGTCAGATTGCCAGTAATTGTAGGCTTGAAAAACCAAAAAACTATGTGAAGAAATCAGTTTACCTGAAATTTGATTCAATGATGTCTTCATGAGGTGTTCAGAATGAGCATGGAGAGTTTTATCACAACAACAAGCAGACTAGTGATATGTCCAACACTCTGCATATGTGGATCCAATAAAACTTTACTTTTATTTCAATTAATAAAATGTTCCATAATCCAGGAGAAGAAATCAAAACATATTAAATAGAAACATTTCTTACCATAGCACGTCCAAAATGGAAATCCCAGCTAGCAAATCATGTAGCCATCCATACTATCATGATTTGTTAGCTGGGATTTCCATTTTGGACATGTATTGTAAGGATTGTTTTGGCTATTTAATGTTTTGATGTTCTCCTGGATTATGGAAGACTTGTATTAATTGAAATAAAAGTCAAGTTTTATTGGATCCAGGTTTGCAGAGTGCTGAAAATATCACTAGTCTAACTGTAGATTTCCTATCTTTTTGGAAATCAATCACACTGTATCTGTGAAAAAGATCTTTAAAGGCTAGGTCTACCCATCATTTGACAAAATACCGTTGGAAAATTGATGGCATTTTGTCATTGCAGAATCACGGGTTTTGGCACAGATTTGCGTAAAAGCCGCGGTCGGTTTTCGGATTTGGCGTCGACCCCGTACTTTTGAAAAATCTGAACAGAATCCACCAGAATATACAACATGTTGCATATTCCGCTGGATTTTTAACGTGACGGTAAAAAAAAGTGCTGTATAGACTACAGCAGGATTTTTCGTTGCTGTCTATGCAGCACAGTGGACCATTGTATTTTCAGCAGTTTCAAAATACTAAAACAGCCGAAATTCCGACAGAAAACCTGTGCTGTGTGGACATAGCCAAAGGGCGATAATTGCAACTTATATTAGTAAGCTACCAGATAAATTTATGCTTACTTTATTATTTATAATTTAGTGTCCTTAATAATCTAGAGATTTTGGGCGACATATATGAACGGGGCTGCGCCAGATATCTGGTGTCTTTACAGCCCAGTATCCAGCGCAGCCCTGTTCATACATTTTTAAATCTCCCGCACACCACTCCGGGGCGCATTGCATCGTGCCTGCGGCACTTTGTAATGCGCTCAATCTCAGGAGGCGGGGCGCACCAGAACCGTAGGGAAGCTATAGATCTATAGCTTCGCTATAACACCCCTTTAATGTTAAACAGATTCCATTAAATCCAGCAGTGTTTTGTAATAATATATTTATAATAGCAGATTTTATATCTTTGAATGTTGAATTATATACATTGTATTGCTTAGTAATCTATTCATGTAACCAACAGCACTTGAGAACAAATGTAAATCTGGGGATAAAAAGGTGGATTCATTAGTAAAAGATAATAAAAAACTGGAAGTGGAACTAGAGGCTTTTTCCAGGAAGTCCCATGATGCGTCAGGCCAGTTTGTCATGATCAGCCAGGAGTTACTCAAGAAAGAGAGGTGAGTAAAACCAGGCAATAACACCGGATTCTCATAAGATATCTTTATAAACAGCAAGTCCTATTACCAGAAGCTTGTTGTTATGTACAGATAAGTTTCATCACTGATCTTTTTTGCAGGATACTCCTTTTCTTTAATTACACGCGGATTTGTGTTCCAAATGATTCTGGATAAACTAAAACACACCTCAGATGAAAAAAGGAGCAGAGGCGTAACTTTGGTTCAAAAAGCGGGGGGGACCACATTTCCCTCTCATCCCCTCTCTTGCTATCCCTCCCTCCCTTCCCCACTCCCCTTTCCCCTTTCACTTCCCTCTCCTTCCCTTCTTTCCCTCCTCCCCCTGCAGTGAAGCTAGGAGGTTGAGGGGGGTTGCTGTGAGCTCCCCCAGCGGGTTTCCGGGGGAGTCCTTATGGAAAAACACTTTTGGTGCAGTCCGTAAGGTTATGAGTGGCTCTCTAATTATTTAAAGTTTAGAGCGGACTGGGACTAAAAAGCAGCCCTGGCAATGAAAACCCGAACCAGCCACCTAAAATATTTCCCCCTTGATGGAAATAAAAATTGTTGTGCAATTCAGCAAATTTCGCTTAACCCCTTCCCCATCCCCCATACTCTTCATTAAATTTATTATACATACAACAGAATGAGGAAATAAAAGAACCCAATTCACTGTTCCCTAGGAATCACTTATTTAAAAAAACTGTACCCCAAAATGTATTTTATTGCATATATTTCACCAGAAATGACATCACTCACTGCACCCAGAAATTAATTAAAAATTTCACATGGGAGCCAGAAATTAAAATTTATGCACCTTAGAAATAATTTTCACATTGTACCCCAAAAATTATATAATTTATTATACCCAAAAAAGTATTATATGACACAATGAACCCTAGAAATGAATTATATTGTCAATGTACTCCAGAGATTACATCACACCCCTACCCAGAGATTACATTTACATGTACCCAGGATTTCATTACTCACTGTACTCCAGGATTACTACATTACACACCATAACCCGATAATACATTACCCACTGTACCCCAGTTTTTAGTTTTGGTTTTTTACACAACCGGTTTACCCCAGAGATTACTGCATTATTCACCATACCCCAGAGACTACATTAGACAAGGTACCCCAGAAATTGTGTGTGTATATTAAACACAGACACACTACACACTGAGGGTGGGTTCACATGACGGTTTTTCAGCACTGACATTGTAGTTTGCTTGTTGGAAATTTGGCGTTTGCAAACGCAGAATTCCGACAAGCAAATGACCCAGACTGCCCGAGGCAGATTTCTGCCTCCTATTCTTTAGTGATGTTAGTGCGTAAATCCGAATAATTCTTTGCAGGCACTGACAAAATGCGCCGAAAATCTCAAGTAAAATCAGTGTCATCTAAACAACGACACTGATTTTTCATAAGGGTATAATGTAAATCAGTTTCCTGTTGGATTGGACGCCGATTCTGAGGCAGATCCAGCACTGAATCTGTCCCAGAATCAGCATTCATATCTTCTGCATGAATGTACTCTTAAAGGGGTTTTGCCACGATGTAATGTTGACGTGGGTATTTAATGGGTATTTAATCACTTGTCTAAATATATGTGATTACAAAAAGTGAAGCCTCTGAGAGCTACAACCTGACTAAGATGCCCTTAGTTTCCTGACAGTTTACCTTAGACACGACCAGGACACTGACAGGAGCTGATCTGGCCGCGCTTGCCTTGTCTGCACTTCTTATCTGATGACAGGGAACATGAAGGAGCTTGCAAGGGACTGGGGAGAAAAAGCAGTGACTGAGCCTGTGTCTTTTGTGTAGAGAATCCACTGGTTGTAATGTAATTGAGTAAACATTGCAGGCGCTCCCTGGCTCTCTCTCAGCCCCTCCTCCCTCGCCCCCCTGACTCATCATGCTGAGGTGATCTTCTCTCCTGAGCAGATAAGAAGTCAGGCCCGCACTGCTTGGCAAAGCCCCTTTAAGGTATGTTCACAAGGTGTATAACTGGGTGTACTGTGTGCTCTGCTATATGCTGGGTGTTCTTGAAGTACACGCTGGCCAGTCCATATTTCTAAAATGATGCGGGGCCGGCCCCATTCACTTTCCTTTTCCCCGGCGCATAAGTGCAGGGAAGAAGTGACATGGCTAGACACATGGCTGTACATACAGTGTATACACATCTCACATATACAGTACATACCCTACTCACATGCACACACAACGTCTAGCACTCTTGTCCCCTCCTTACCTGTCTCCTGTAGCCTGGTGCAGTTGGCATTCGGCATTTTTCTTCTCTGATGAGAGCTGAGTATAGGGGAAGTGGTATACAATGGGAGGGAAAGATACAGCCCCAGATACAGAGTGTGCTGGACTGTGAGCAGAATTCTGATTGGTGACGCAACCCCTACTGACTCCTGCTCTACCCATCAGTGCTGCTCTCACTCTGCACTGACACTTGAGTCTGCTACCTACTCTGTCCCCCAAGATACACATAAATATAGGAGGCAAAGGGTTAACTTCTTCCTCCTCTGCTCTCCCCACTTACCATATTCTCATGCTTTCATATGGATTATTTTTTATTCAAGTGGCTAAAAAGTGGGGGGGACCGTTCCCCACCCAGAAAAAAGTGGGGGGGGGGACCAGTCCCCTCCATACCCACCTAAAGTTACACCTATGAAAAGGAGGGTGGCATTGACATCACTCAGTCAACTTATTTTTTCAACATAAGGTGCTGTAGCATCTGAGGTGTATAATGTAAGTTATTTACCCTCTTTTATAAATAGTAAAAAAATAGAAGTCACCTTGAAAGCTCCTTGACCTGTATAAATATACTCTCCCTGTAGCCTTGTGCTTTAGGCCTCGTTCACACGGCTGATTTGGGGACGGATTTTAGCCGTATCGCGCGCCGAATTGCGCTCCAATACGGCTAAAATCCGTCCCTGTCATTACGGTAATCCACAGTTCTCATAGAGAACTATGGATTCCGTCTTCTCTCCCCGCTCGGCAAATACGCCGAGTGGGGAGAAAGTGACATGCAGGATTTGCGACATAGATAATGGATGTCTATGGGGCCGGCGAGCAGCCGCCCACCCGCTCCCCGCCCCCGCTGCACGGCAGCCGGCGTAATTCCGGGCGAAATCCCCCCCGCAATTACTCCGCCAATAAGCCGTGTGAACGCCTTATTGTAATTACCGTACTTCCTGGAGATTTTTAATATTCTCAGAATTAATAGTGGGGATTATTCCCCTTGTTTCTACATATATGTTGTGGTGTTATTTTCTTTTTTTAAATAATTTTTTTTTTAAAGTTTTTTATGACAGCAGCTAACACACATGCAACTACTCTTTGACCACTGCAATAATTGTGCTGATAAAGCAACGTGTGGTTTAGGATGATAGAGGAGTTACTAGTACATTGGTCCCTCAATATACAATATTAATTGCTTCTAAGACGACCATTGTATGTTAAAACCATATGGAAAAATGGTAATTGGTTTTAAAGGCCCAAAGTGTCACTCGACATAATGCAAACTAAAGATTAAATAGATAACTAATACAGATAAAGCAAGTCCTTGCATGTAACAGTCAGAAACAGCTGCTGGAAGCTGGTAATCACTTTCTATACTGAGGACAGGAGCTTCTTTGGGTTATGTTCATTATACACAGTATGCCAGAAAAAAGAAAATGGGGCCCTCATCTGTTGCCAAAATGAACCGTACATTCTGGCACATGTAAAGAGCAGTACAGAACATATAGTACTACACTATACTGTAGAGAGGACCGCCAGTCAGTGCATGCACTAATGCAGATGTTTTATAATGTCTCAGAAAAGACCATTGCATTTTAAAAATATTGTATCCTGTGACCATTTGTAACTTGAGGAACCACAGTATTTATAATTTCAGTCTATAATATAATCTTATTTATTTTAAATCGGTCCAAAGTTCTTAATGCTGGATAATGTAGGGATATTTTTAGAGCTCCATATTCCTGATCTAAAGCTCAAAAGTACCTATTTCCCTTCACACAGTGATAGAGAAGTAATGACATTGTATTTGCCACTAGAGGAGAGTGCATCACATAGGAATTTAAATAGCTATCATTGAAGTGAATAGTATCTGTATAATCCTGTTTAAAGTGAGCACCCTAAAGATCACTACAGACATAAAGATTTTTATCTGTAACCAGATAGTGGCAATACCTTGTGGAACATGGCACCCTTTATTTGTACGGCTTTTTCTTTTCTTATAATATCTGCGCAATCTTTTGTCAATGACATTAGGAGTCTAAATGAACTAAGATCTCTACTACTTGAAGCGAATCGGCATTCACCAGGACCTGAGAAAGACCTTAGCCGAGAGGTCCATAAGGCTGACTGGAGAGCAAAAGAACAGAAATTAAAAGAAGAAATCAAAGCACTGAGAGAAAAGTTAATGGTTTTGGTGAGTAAAACCAAAACTTTTTTTTTCATCAGTAGATTTTTTCTCTTTTTTTGAATTGGGAAAGACCAAAAACTGTTATACTTGTTGATGTTATAGCTGTACAGTGGGTTGCAAATTTTTAAACATAGCCACAAACTTGAAGGGGTTGTCTTACTACTTTTGGTTCTGTGAAACAACATGGTGACACAAACCCACTAAATGTATTTTCTTGATATTTTATCTGAAAGAGCAACACAAAGTAGCAAGTATTTATGAAGTGTAAAGAAAATGTGTGCTTTTCCAAATTTTTGCAAATTAAAAAACTGAAAAGAGTGGTATGCATATGTATTCAGCCCTGTGTACTTTGATACCCCTAAATAAAATCCAGTGTGACCAATTGCCTTTAAGGCCTCGTTCACACGGCTTATTTTGCCGCGGATTGGCGCCGTACTGCGTGCCGGATTTGCGCTGCAATACGGCGCTGATCCGTCGGAGTAATTACGGTAATCCACTGCTCTCATAGAGAACAGTGGATTCCGTCGCTCCTCCCCGCTCGGCGAATCCGCCGCGGGGGGAGAAAGTGACATGCACATTATTTACGGCACGGACGCGCCATAAACAATGCATTGTCTATGGGGCCGGGGAGCGGTGCCCCCGCCGCGCTCCGGCCCCGCCCCCGTCCCGCCCCTTATTCACGGCGGATTTGTGAGCGCAATCCGGCTCACAAATCCGTCGGGAATAAGCCGTGTGAACACGGCCTAAGGGTCAACTAATTAGTAAATAGAGTACATCTGTATATAAATTATTCTTAGCATAACTACAGCTGTTGTGTGAAAGCCTCAGAGGTTAGACAACATTAGATAAAAAATAGAATCCTGAAAACCAAGGAACACACAAGACAGCTCAGTGATAAAGTTGTGGCAAAGTGTGTTGCAGGGTTAGGTTTTAAAAAAAAAATAGCCCAACCTCTGAACATTTTGCAGAGGGCTGTTCAATCCATCATCCGAAAATGGAAGGAATACGACACAACAACTAATCTACCAAGACATGACCATCCACCTAAACTGACAGACAAGGAGATCACTAATTAGAGAAGCAACCAAGAAACCCAGGGTCACTCTGGAGGACCGGCAAAGATCCACAGTTCAGGTGGGAGAATCTGTACACAGGACAACCACTAGCCGTGTACTCCACAAATCTGGGCTTACTGGAAGAATGGCAAGAAGAAAGCCCTTTTTGAAAGCAAGCCATAAAAAATCCCATTTGCAGTTTGGAAAAAGCTATGTAGAGGACACAGCAAGCATGTGGAAGAAGGTGCTCTGATCAGATGAGACCAAAATGTAACTTTTTGGCCAAATTGCCAAATGAGATATGTGGAGGAAAGTCAACACTGCACATCACCCAGAACAAACCATACCCACCATGAAGCATGGTGGTGGCAGCATCATGCTGCAGGGATGCTTTGCTTCAGTAGGGACTGGAAGCTGGTTAGAGTTGATGGGAAGATGAATGAAACTTAATACAGGGCAGTCCTGGAAGATACAAAAGACTTGAGACTGGGGCGTAGTCTCACCTTCCAGCAGGACAACGATTCTAAACATACAGCTAAAGCCTCAACGCGATAGTTTAAATCAAAGCATATTCACGTTTAAAAATGGCCCAGTCAAAGTCCAGAACTGAATCCCATTGAGAATCTGCAGCATGACTTGAAAATTGCTGTTCACAAACATTCACCAACCAATCCGACTGAAGAAGAATGAGCAAAAATGTCAGCTTGTAGATGTGCAAAGCTTGTAGAGACATACCCCAACAGATTTGCAGCTGTCATTGCAGCTAAAAGTGGTCTTACAAAGTATTAACTCGGGGGACTGAATCTATGTGCACACCACACTTCTCAGTTTTTTATCTTCAAAAATTTAAAAAAGCACATATCATTTTCTTTACACTTCACAAATATTTGCTACTTTGTGTTGCTCTTTCACATAAAATATTAGTAAAATACATTTAAATGGGTGTCCGTTCATCCCAGATGAAGCAGTGACAGCTGCAGCCATTTACAGGCCAGAGAGGTGGCATGCATGTGACGTTGTGGCCTCTGATTGTCTGCAACTGTCATGTGAATGATGAACATTCACTGCTTCAACTGGGATGAACAGATTGGCAGCCAGGGGTAAAGGAGACCATTCGGGAGGTAAGTATGAGGTTTATCTTCTATTTGTACTTATACCCCGATGGAGCAACGAGCATGAATAGGTCCTGGAACACCCCTTTTAGTATATGGCTTTAACCTTTAAAACAACGGGGGTGTGAATACTTTTGCAGTCCATGATATATCTAGATTACATTTTAACCCCTTAGTGACAAGCCTCTTTTAGACTTTGAAGATGAGTCAATTTTTATGTTATTTTTAGCTTTGCATGTTTGTTTTGCAGAACACGCTTTTTTTTTAATGGCACAATTTTTTATGTAAATAACGCACTGAGTAATTTTTACAGTGCTTCCGCCATTATTTTTACTGCATGTTAAATTTATGCTATTTAGTGTGCAGTAGCATGGTAACTTCCATTATAACTTTATTCTCTGGGATAGTATGATTATGACAATATCAAATTTATATGTAGTTTTTTTAAAAGGCTTTTTACTTTTGAACAAGTACAATAGCTAAAAAAAATTGTGTGTCTTTGCTTTTCAAGACCCATAATATTTCTATTTTTTCCGACAGCTGAGTTTTTTGTACCTGTTTACTGAAACATATTCAAGTTACAGTTATATAATGTATAGTGTATTATGAAACACCCAGCAATGTTTGGCTGAATTTGAACACACAGTACGTCTCTGAATACCTCAGAATTCATCTGGCTGTCTGTCCTGTGTCACATCATCAATAAACACTAGTGACCCAGTGCCACTGACAGTCATGCATGCCCAAGCCATCACACTGCCTCCGCCATGTTGTACAGATGATGTGGTATGCTTTGGATCATGAGCTGTACAACACCTTCAACATACTTTTTTCTTACCATCATTCTGGTAGAGGTTGATCTTGGTTTCATCTGTCCAAAGTATGTTTTTCCAGAACTGTGCTAGCTTTTATTAGATGTGTTTTAGCAAAGTCCAATCTAGCCTTTTGATTCTTGAGGCTTATGAGTGGCTTGCCCCATGCAGTGAACCTTCTGTATTTACTTTCATGCAGTCTTCTCTTCATGAATTTGAAATTGTTATGCCTACATCCTGGAGAGTACTCAGAGGCATACTGTGTGCTCAAATCTAGCCAAATCCAGCCAAACTGATTGGTGGGCATTTCATAATACAGATGGACAGTGACCCAAAACATAAAGCCAGAGCAACCCAGGAGTTTATTAAAGTAAAGAAGTAAAATATTCTTGAATGGCCACCCAATCTCAACCCAATTGAGCATGCATTTCACTTGTTAAAGACTAAAACAGCAACTGAAAACCGCTGCAGTAAAGGCCTGGCAAGCAGTAAAGAGGTGGAAGCACAGCATCTGGTGATGTCCATGAGTTCAAGACTTCAGTTAGTCATTACCAATAAAGGATTTTCAACCAACTAGTAGAAATTAACATTTTATTTACAATTATTTGTCCAATTACTTTTGGTTCCTTTGAAAACAGGGTGGCACATGTTAAGGAGCAGAAACTCCTAAACCCTTCATACAATGTTAATTTGGATACACCCAAATGAAAGCTGATAGTCTGGACTTTATGTCTATTATATAACTATAACTTGAATATAATTCTGTAAACGGGTGCAAAAAACTAAATTTGTGTCAGTGTTCAAATATATATGGACTTGACGGTATATAATAAAAAAATGTTAACAATGGGAAAATGATAATTTTTTTATTTTTACATTTTTTCTACTATTTTTTAGTCCTGGGAATTAGACATGCGATATTTCATATAATATAATGCACTACTATTTGGTGCAGTGTGTAACGCCTTTTAGAGTAAAACTTGACAGGTATCCCATGAAAGGCAGACCTTCGTTAGGCCCCCGGCTGCCATGTAAACCCATTGGCAACCTGTAATCACATCATGGGTGTGCCAGTGGGCTATCGGAGAGACCACACTAGAGGCTGTGCTTGCTATTAACTGCAGCATCTAAGTGGTTAAAGATCAGGGGTCAGAGGTGTCTCTAATCCTGGCAATTAAGGCGAGAGCTTTGCTGTCATCACAGCCAGGCTTATGCCTCATACAAAAATAAACAAACAAAAAGAGGAATATATGCCTTGCGAAAAATATTAACAAAAAAACATAGTACGAAACATAGTAACCAATGTAAACATAGATAAGAGGAACAAAAAATAGATACAATAATTAGTAGAAGTATTACTCATTGTAGTAATCTCCACCTGTCACGTGTCAGGACCTGCCATGTATTGAGATTACTATCATGGGTTATACTTACTAATTATTGTACCGATTTTTTGTTCCCCTTATATATGTTTACATTGGTTACTATGATGCTTACTATGTTGTACTGGTGAGTGTGAACTATATATGTCTTATATGTTATTAATTACTTCTCCCATTTATAGAGAAAGCTGTTAGTGTTTTTTCGTTTCTTGTTGTTTTAAACATAATTCAATTTTATTTTTCTTAAATAATAACATTTTGTTAGTATTTTTTGTATAGTCCTTTTTGGTTATTACTGTGTATTAAGGAGTGATACCCCCCCCACCCCATTTGATATTTAGTACTCATTTGGAGGTATAGTGTACCTGCACGGATATATCTGATCGATAAATGCTTTATCCAGAACGAGACAGCCATTGTGGCTTATTCTGTGCCTGCTGTAAAGATGCATATGGGTCAAAATAAGGCTGTGAAAAAGGGTGTATTGGCTTCCTTGTCTTTATCTTGTTTATTTTTGTACAGGATAAAGAAAAATCAGGAGCAGATCAGAGGAGATACTCATTAATAGATCCAGCTACAGAATCAGAGGTGCTAAGGTTACAGCAACGCTTAGTCAGCACTGAAGATGCTCTTCGAATAGCTCTCGACCAAGGTCAACAAACGGAGAAGCTAATGGAGGCCATGAGAAGCAGCGCTGAAAAGTTTCAGGTAATCAAAAATAGAACATCATTTATCCTATACGCTGAACACCGTCAAAGAAAAAAAATTGTGTTTTTTTTGGTCATTTCAGGTCCCCTAAAAATAAATTTGATATAAAAAAGTTGCATGTATTCCAAACTGGTAGCAATAAAAAGTACACTTCAGCCTGCAAAAACTGCACCTTACCTCAAGTCCATAGGTGTCAGTACCAAAAAGTTATTGGTCGCAGGAAATGGCACGGCCGTGCAAATTTAAAAAGTAGAAAATGTTTGGATTTTTTTTACGGTATCAAAACATAACGAAACCGTACATGTTTGGTATTGCTGGATTCATATTTGTTGAATATATATAACACATCATTTTTAGCGAAGATTGAAGGCAGTTAAAGCAAAACACCCGCAAACATGGCACAAGTATGTTTTTTTCACATTTTTCCGCACTTAGAATTTTTTTCCGGTTTCCCAGTATATTCTATGGTATGATGAATGACAACATTAGAAAGTACACCTTGCCCCTAAAAAAGCCTTTTTATGTCTATGTAGATGAAAAGATAAAAAAAGTTAAGGCTCTGAGAAGGCGGAGAGGGAAAAATGAACGTGAAAAATAAAAAAAAGGCCCCGGTGTTAACCTCTTCCTGACGGATGGTCATAATAATGTGGCTCTAAATTTTTTTCCTCCTCGCTTTATGAAAGCCATAACTTTTACATTTTTCCACCTACATAGACGTATGAGGGCTTTTATTTTGTGGAACAAAATGTACTTTCTAATGGTGTGATTCATATTACCATAGAATATACTGGGAAATGGCAAAAAAATTGAAGTGGGGAAAATGCTTTCACCATGTTTGCGGGAGTTTTGTTTTTACGGCATTCATTCTTCGGTACAAATTATGTGTTATCTGTATTCTAAAAGCTGATACGCATCTGCCAATACCAAATATACGGTTTCTGTTATGTTTTGGTACCGTTAAAAAATTCCAAACATTTTCTATTGTTGAAATTTGCACCGCGCAGCCATTTTGTGTGACCAATAACCTTTTTGTACTAACACCTACAGATGTGAGTGAGGGGGCATTTTTTTGCAGGCTGTAGTGCACTTTTTATTGCTAGCAGTTTGGAATACATGTGACTTTTTTGATAAATTTTATTCACATTTTTATGGGATGTGAAATGACCCAAAAAAACGCAATTTTGGCATTTGGAATTTTTTCTTCTACGGTGTTCAGCGTGCGGGAAAAATTATGTTATATTTAATAGATCTGACTTTTTCAGATGCAGCGATACCAAATATGTGTAACTATTTTATTTAGTTTTTTATTCGTAAAATGCCAAAAAGGGGGTGATTTGAACTTTTAATGCTTTTTTGATTTTTTTTTACACTTTAAAACATTTTTTTTTTACTTTAACAAGTCACCCTACGGCGCTTCACCACTAGAGGCTCGATCATTTCTACTGTACATACAATGCATTAAGGTGTAAAAAAAACTGCGGTTTCCCCACCCTGCCTGGGGCCGGAAGTAGGGAAATGGAAAACATGGCAGCGATGGAAGCTGCCATGTTCAGCGATTGGGACACAGCGATCTCACCACAGGTGTCTCGATTGGAGTGAAGAATGGTGCTTGGCACCATTTCTCATCGATTTAGACACTGTGGCCATGTTTGCCACGGCGTCTAAAGGTTAAACAGAGCACCCCCCGCTCTGTAACCACTGGGTTTTAGCTGCAATTAGGTGCAAAAGCTAAGTATTAGCTATTTGTGACTCTCCCAGGAATTATACCCTCTATTTGGTAGCGGATTAATCAGGTCTCTGACTACAGTACTGCTTGTAATCCCATGATAGTGGCCATGCTAATGGGCACACAGTATAGTAAACTCTATGTGAAAATATTAGTCATGCCTCTTAATAAATTTGCCACATCTTTGGCTGGGCTCAAACTATGTTTTTACACTTATTTTGATGCATAAAATACATATTTAATGTGCACTTCACACACCAAAATACACATGAAAAAATGTGTCAATAATTTCCGATTGTTTTGTATGGAAATATACACCATAATTGCACACAGTATGCTTTTTTCTTGTGTCATTTGATATGTTACACTACGCGTAAAAAAAACCTGGCGTATATGTAAACTCTTTGTGCGGAATGTGTGTTTATAATGGGATGTCAATGGGGATTATCAAAAGGCACCATATTGAGAATGTATTTTGTTGATGCTTATATTCATAGATTCCAGCAATATTCAGGCTTAGGTTTACACCATCATTTGCACCAATTTCTGTTCTAATTTGTTAAACGAATGGAGTCTGCAGGTTAATCCTAATCACTTCTTTTGCATCTTTTCAAAACTGGCAAGAGGTAATAAAAGTTGAAAATTTTGGTGTACACCACGTTTAAACAAAAATGTTGAACTTTTTTACACCACAAAACTATTAATAAATCCCTTCAATAGTCCATATTCTTATATAAAATAGTAGTAAATGCCTCCATTTAATAATGCAATTAAAATGAAACTCCACCAACAATAAAGGTAATTTGAAAATGCTTCCATTTACTGTTCGTTCGAGTTAAGTTCTAGTTCGACACGCCATTTTCAGTTTTGTTTTCAGCAGCTTTCTGCACTTTTGGTGGCCATCCAAGCACCTTTCTGTACTTTTGGAGGCCATCCAATCGGTGCAGGGCACAGAGAAGTGTCCAAAAGTGTAGCTGTACACTCTTTGTACTGTACAGACTGCTCTTAGTTAGATAGCATTTTCCTCTCCATATACAGCAATAGTTAGGGAGTTTGGTATTGCTGGCTGCATCTTTCCCACACCCAGAAGCTGTTATTTGGCGACATGTACAGGCTCACATAACGCCCAACTCTCATATACATGAGTGCTTGGATTTACTAAATCATACTCAGTGCCCAAAAGTTCAGTTTTTGCAGTTTTGGGGGTTCAGTAATTGTATAACACACGTCTCCAAATCTCCTATGTGTCAAAGGGGCTTTTGGGCCCCCACAGGATGCAAGACTGCGTAGCAGTTACTACCACTACACCTCCTGTAGCTACGCCCCTGCTTGCAAGCTGTCCTCATCTTTTCAGATCGCCATTGAAAGGAATGAAGTATTTTAGCCTCAATTTTTTTCTGTCACTCTTATAGCCAAAGTTTCTTCACTAAGTTGTTCCACGTATCCAGTAACTGTTATGGATGGTAATACCAGCTTCTCCTCACCTGTATATGTATAAAAAAATAACCAGAACATCTTCTCCCATTGACTTTAATGGGGTTCGAGTTCTAGTTTCAATAGAAACTTTAACCGAACACACTTAAGTTCGAGGTTCTAATCGAACTAGAACTTTTTACTGCTCGCTCATCTCTAGTGGCTGTAGATCAAGAAGGCAGCTCTGGAGACTTTTTGTAGATTCATCTTTTGCTATTGGAAGATGTGGAGATTTAATATTGGGTGTTGTAACCATAATTATTAACTGCAAATTAGTCTGGCACGTTCTCAGTATCATAGTTTCTTAGCAGTCATATGTCCTTCACTATACAGTATGTTAGCAAGCAATGCATATGATTGGTATTCTTAAAAAAAAAAAAAAAAAAAAAATACTTGCTTACATTGTCCACTCAAAACTTGAAGCTGGTCTGAAGCTCCTTTTCACTCTTTTCCTTACATTAGTGTCTTAACACTGATGCTCATAGTTGTTTTTTGAGTGCTAATGTTTTTATTTGCTGTATTTTGTCTGAATTATTTTATTTCATTTTCTTTTTTTTATAGGTGACTGGAAACTCAGGTTCTGCCAATGGTATCCATCAGCAAGACAAAGCACATAAGCAAGAGGTATTCCAATACTATGATGGCAATATATAAAAACATAAAATACATACTCTTAAATCTTCAAGTAAGTGGAACTAGCCTACAGAATTAAGCACAGCCCTTAGCAGATTTGATTCTGTTTCTGGAAATCCTGGACACTTAGGACGACATATATGAATTCTAGCACTGACAGACCAGTTCTAAATCGCTTTAAGGTAGTATTGACTGCGCCAGAATGTATGAACCTGTTCTTCTGTAGGTCATACATACAGGCGCAGTCTAGTGCCAATACGACAACTCAGGCTGAGGAAGACCACATTTAACCTGGTCTGGTTGTTCTAACTGTTCTGCACCAAAGTTTTGGTGTTAGAGAATCATAAATGTGTCTACTTCTAATAATGTGGTGTGACACGCCCCCAGAACGCCCCAAATCTTTGGCCAAAGTTTGGAGTACGCCTGTTCATACATTTATAGAACTGGTCTACTACAGCTTTTTGAGGCCAGAATTCTGGCGCAGCCCCATTCATACATGTCACCCTTAATCCCTTAATGAGATTTTCTTATGTGGAGGACCCCATGTTATATTAGAGGTCTCTAGCAACAAGCTGGTAGGATATTCTTGATGCTGGAATTCTTCATGACCTACATCAGTGTGGGAACTGGAAAGTGAAAAACATTGCAGAACTCCCATTGAAATCTTTAAATGTCTACCCACTTTGGTGGATTTTGGCACTTTTCAAGGTCTTGTAATTAAGGGCAGGTCTAAATGGAAGCTCCTCCCTATATTACCTGGAAATTCTATAATTAGGCGTTTTATAGGAGGTGGGCCAGACAACACATTTACTAGAATATTATGCAGATCTAAATGTGTTTTTATGTGTTTTGTTTTTTTTTTCAGGAAAACCATTGATGTCCACAAGAAAGATTACGGGCTATATACTTTATCAACTTTTGCAAGAATCTTCTTTGTAGTGGGACTTACAAATCAGAAAGTCTTGTGCAGTATTCCTGTGTGAACAGTGTTGGTTTGTATTGATAAATCCTCCCAAGACAATCATCTGATGGTCACTGCTGTGTGCTGGAAAAAGCTGTAAGCCTGAAGACCAGGACCTTAGTAACAATCTTGCCAGTTACCCATTTTTGGCTGGCAAGTAGAGGTAACTAATTTCCCCACCACAATGATTCTCTCGATTTGTTGAGACTTGAGATTATATGAATGATTTGGGAATTCAACTGACATTTGTAATTAAAACACTAAGGACGACAACAACCATAACTATCTACTGGTTTGTCTATGACCAATAAAGTATTGCAAAAAGGATGAATGTCATAAAAACCTAAAGATAATACTTCAAAAGCCAAGAGCATATTCCTCTGTCCTCTAGATTGTCCTCCAGCACCCTGGCACTGCTTTACATCATGGGCTACAATTCATCATGCATACGGTTTATTTGAACAAGCCAATGTTTAATTAAAGAAGAGGTACCTATATTTCTTTTGTATTGTAAATATCCTATTTTATTGTTACAATGACCACTGTCTAACCATACTCTACAAAATGCTTTCACATGTATGTTATAATCGAGACTATTAATAAATTAACTGGCAAATACAATTAGTCGACTTGGTTCTAGTCTAATGGATATGGAATTATGCCTAATGATATGGAATATATTGCAGATTAATCATGGAAAGTTTTAAGGTACTTTGTGTTAAATTATGTCTTTGAGTCTTTCTTATTTTATGTCGCATACAAAACTTTTGACCAAGAATATTTTATGTTAGATAAATGCCAGAATTCAATACATGAAAATGTAAGATATGCCTTTTTAAATAAATGTAATTCCTTATTTATCTTAACACAGCAAATGACTATATTACCTTACTTTACCTGCATGGAACAATGGTTCATTACAAAATCTTGTACGAATACACAACTATCATACAGCGGGATTTATAGTGTAACTATGTGCCCTTTTGCTAGAACTGTTAAATTGCCAATAAACCTGAATAACATCACAGTTAGCCTCTTGGCATCATGAAATGGGTGGTATCACTGGTACAGAAACAGTAAATTTGTCTTGGTGGCATTTACTTAAAAGTGTGAGTATACATAAACAGTAAAAATTGTTCCTTTGCTTAATGAGGTATATAAACAGACCATGGTATACAGTACAGCCGCAATTACACCGGGTGATTTTGGAGTCGCTGATCAGCGCGTACCCCTGCGGCACGGGGGGCTGGCAGCTCACCCGCCCCATTGACATGCATTACTCGCGGTACGTATTCGCCGCAAGTAATTCACATGTCACTTATCTCATCACGCGTACAATACAATCGTATTCTACGAGCGGGGAGAGGAGGCGTAATCCATACCGTAATTTCGCCGGGCATCTCGCTCATATCAGAGCGCAAATATGACGCGAAATGCGCGCCGAAATTTGCCCATGTGAACATACCCTAACTGCACCAAAATGTTGCCGCACATCATTGCACACTAAGCCACGCCCCCTTTGCATGAAACCCTGTCCTTTTACCGAGACTCCCCACTCCCCTCCTTTTGTCAAATAAGGCATAGAGGTGTTTAGAAACGGTCTAAAACACATAATAAATGTGGTCTAAAGCATATGTGCAATTATTTTCGCCACAAATTGTACCAGAACTGCCTTGATAAATGTGCTCCATTGTCCATTGTCACCCATGCCATAGCTTACAGCAGTGTTGGAGAATTTACATGATAAATCTAGTAGCTCGATGTCTGTGCTGCCAGAGGTTGGTACTTGGTATTCACAAGTGGCCAATTGCTCTGCCTATCCATCACTGATTGATGGTTTTCCACGCATGCACAGTAAAATCAATCAGTGTCAAGTCAGCAGGTAAGAGGCTGCTAATGAATATCTCCATAACTGCTTAAAGTTATGGCATAAGTGACAGATCACTGGAAATAGAGAGAGCAGATTAAGGAACCTGACAGGTTCCCTTAAATGTTTTTGTGTCCTACTGCAGGCAGGACAGAGGGGCAGGCTCCTGCTGCAGCTGGTTGTGTTCCAGTCAGACACAGGATAAAAAACAGGGTGAGGGGGAAACATGGCTGATCTCCTACTGGTAGGACACACAGAGGTTTTTATTTTTCAGTTTTAATGGTAATAAAATACCCATTTGAATCAGAAGACAGTAAGGGGACTAAGAAGAGGAATTAATTAGATATACTATTTTGATTGTATTTTCTATGCTTAGCATTCCTTGAAAAAGGGTTTTCTCACTACAAAGATTAGCTTTCAACATGTATGGACAGGTAGTTGAATACTTTTTCCAAGTACATTAGTCTTTTGATTTTACTTTGGTCTTGCGATAAGAGATTGTATCTGCTTTGAGTGTACACAGGTTTCTTTGTCCATTTCTTTTCTTCCTGATTAGACAGAGAGCAGGAAGTGACATCATGGGCGGAGCTCACTCTTGGAGAAGACTCATTATCTCTAACAAGATTAGCTTTTGTTTACAGATAAGCTTTTGTTTTCACACCTCAGAGCACTTGTAGCTTTGTTTACTGAAGATTAACTCTCCTGCACTTATGTCTTTGTAATGTCTCACCTGGAAACAGAGAAGCTAAAAATGCTAATCACTGCTATAAAACCACCCACAGCAAGACTGTGGATGAAAAGCTGCTTGTGACTAAGTGAAACAGCATGGTGAGACAACCCCTTTAAGGTTTATTCCCAAAAACTGAAAACTTCACCAGAGTAAACTAAAAACCAAAGTGGCATCAACCATTGTAATGCACCTCGAGTATAATTATTCCCAATTTTACATTGGATAAAACCTGTTGTTACATTTTTTACAGATAGCTATTAACTCGGAAGGTATCTGTATAAGACCAGGTCAACGAACGTATTGCAGTAGCCCTGTTATGTGTACAATAATTAATCGGAATGTGACAATGTCAAAAAACATAGTCTTGGTGTACATTCAACATTGTAATTCTTTATTTGCTTTAAAAAGTGTGATCATATAAGTGTTTTTGTATGAGGCAGGGGATAATAGATTGTCAGTGATACACTGATGGGCAAGTATGTTCAGCAATACAAAGTATTCTAGAACATCATTTGATTATTTTTTCAGTCAATGGTTCGCAGTTTCACGTCCTTCAAGGGGACTAAAAAAAAGTAAAATTAAGCCAAAGAAAGGTAAATAAAAATGATAAAGATCAAAAAAATGTAAATCCCCCTTCTTTGTAAGCTAGTTCAGCATAAAAATAGAGACATGATGACAATGATCGATGTATGCCAAATATGTATATTAAAAAATAATAAAAATAGCAGTCTAATTTTTTTTATATATTTTTTGCCAGATTAAAAATATACATTAAAATATTTAATATTATGGTTCAACTCTACTGCAGACTCATAGAACTTAATATTACACTATCAAAGTATGGCAGCAAGTAAGGTTCCACAATCTTTTAGAGGTAGAGTAGGGTACGCTCTGTAAAAAGGGGGTTTATCCAATAAGGTCGACATGTATGATTTTTGGTGCCCAGACGACATTTTTTTGCTTACAAAAGTAGTGCAGAATGCGCCTGAATCTATTTACCTGTTCTACTATGGGTCATAAATCAGGCGCATTCTAGCGCAAAAATGACAATTCAGGCTGAGGTAAACGACTTTTAAAGTGGTCTACCTGGTCCAGCAGTAATGTGCCTGGATTTTCTGTACTGAAGCTATAAGTGTGTAGCTTTGTATGGTTGTAATGTGACACACCTCCACCACGTACCCGGATCTCAGGCCCATACAAGGTGCTGCAGGCGCTTTGTAATGTGCCTGATATTGGAGTGCGCCCGTTTAAAAATAGAGCGAACGGGGCTCCAGCTCCGTTCATACATGTCCCCATGGATGGAAAATTCACAGCACACCTTGTTTGCAATGAAAGTATTGTGTACAATTTATAATTGGTGCAAAAAGATAGGGGAACAGGTACATAAGGTAGAACCTGCCCTGCAATCTACAAAGTCTCATACTGCAAAGAGGAAAAAATGCTCAAGGGGTTAATTGTTGTTTCAAATTACATTACTTATTTTGTTTCTATATTTTATGTATATTTCCTAAATACATTTCGCATTTTTAATTGCATAGATAATCCAACTTGATTCCACCAGATGGCGTTATATTCCTTTTTTCTGCAACCTGCAGTAGTAGTTAGAACCAAAGTGAAGAAAAAATCAGCTTACCTGCAATAATAATTCCAAAAGTTGGTTTCCAGGCGCAAAGAACAGCAACCAAACATATGAAACATGTAAGTCAAGCATTCTGTAATAATGGAATCCAGTATAAAAACAGCTTTATTGAAAAAATGCTAAAAAATCTACACTTTGGAAGAAAGTCTATGGGCCACATGTATAAAAACTGGCTAGGTCTAAAATTCACCTTGTTGCCCATAGCAACCAATCAGAGCACCCCTTTCATTTTTCCAGAGCACAATATGAAATGAAATGGGCGCTGTGATTGGCTGCTATGGGTAACAAAGTGAATTTTAGACGTAGACAGTTTTCATACATGTGGCCCTATGTGTCAAATACATCAAACAACCAAATCCATCTAGAAAATAGATATAATTAGAATCACCTTAACTTCCCAGCTGATGACAAGTAACAAAGCTATCGCTTACGCATTTCGGAACAACTCTTTAGTCATACCATATGGTTACACTGATTACTTCCCTTCTCTAAATATGCACAGGAAACAAGTCACACGTTAAAAAACAGTCAATAGATATAATCGGCTTATTAGAGGTTAACTAAGCCCATAAGAAACAATTAGGATTTGAGAATATATTTTATTTCACAAATTTTCTATGTATAAAGAGTGCCATTAGCTTGAATTAAGAAGAGCACCTATTTGAGTTGAATTCAACCTATTAATGACAAAACAATACATTAAGTAAATCACATCCTGTCTAATTTTCATACCTGTTTGGAATCTAGTACCCAAATTTAGGATTCACAACGTTTCCCATTTACGAAGTTACCTTATATGATTTCCTCCCCAGTGCGGACGTGTGACCTTTTCTATCCCCATAAACAAAAAACATGGACGTCCGCGAAGTGTCGCGAGACAATGGATATATTGACTGCACCAATTCTGTTAATATCCGATAGCGTGGATCCAATGGCTTCTGATTCTAACCTTTAGCTTATTAGAAGTACACCGTACATATTGGATATTACAAAGTTTACATGTGAACACTTTTATTACAAAAGATTTGTTGCAGTTTATAAAAGTGTTGATGTTATACACATTTTTATTGCTAGTCGATACAACAGTATCACTTTGCTGAGCAAATTGGCACACGGTACCTCTTTGATAACCACAGCCATAGGACTCCTTAGAGAAAAGCCAACAAACCCAATGTTGGTGCTTTTTTGGATACAAATTATAAGACTGTACTACATCTCTCACTGGATTATATTACTGGTAAGTACTTCTTAACAATATCTATTACTGAATTATATTGGGGACTATAATGGGTAAAAAAAAACCACAGGTCTGATTTTATGTTTATGCATGTATTTACAGTAACTCTTGGTTGTTCTGCACCAAGAACTTCAGATCTACCTCTAAACTGGCTTTTTGAAGGGACCAATCTGGATAGCCTCTAGCTTTCAATCATTTAATTGCTTTTTGCTTATGTTGAACAAATAAATCATAATGTTTGCTGTTCTGTATGATCCTAGCTAATTCACTCTTGAGTAAATTCTTAATTGAGTAGGGAGTGTGTCATAAGTCGCCAGAAGGATAGATTTGGTGACAGAGTTATTTCTGAAAGGATCAACCTTTATCGAACCATCCCATACAGATAAATTGATGTCTAGAAAATTTATGAAACGTATATCGTGAACTAAAGTAGTTTCAAACTCTTATATTGGTTTACATAACATGCAAATTCTCAAACTTGTATATCTGTTCCCTCCAACACCCAGATAAGATTGTCTATATATACCGGCCGTACCATCTCACGTGGGAGAGAAAGTGATTGGATTCTGTGAACAAGAATCTTTCTTCCCATATGGCTATAAAAACATTGGTTAAATTTGGGGAGTATATATCACCTATAAAAGCTCCTCATTTTAAAAAGTTAAAAAGTCTGATCAATCGTAATAAAATTCTGCAGCAACAAACAATGACAGACACAACAAAAAATTATTCATTCATTTGAGAAAAAAACACTGTATTTAGTTAAAAATATATCGAACTCTGTATGGCTTGAATACGGTATCTCACAAAAGTGAGTACACCCCTCACATTTTTGTAAATATTGTATTATGTCTTTTCATGGTACAACACTGAAGATATGACAATGTAAAGTAGTTAGTGTACGTGTAAATTTAGTGTGACCTCAAAATAACTCAACACACAGCCATCAATGTCTAAACCGCTGGCAACAAAAGTGAAAATGGACAAATTGTGCCCAAAGTGTCAATATTTTGTGTTGACACCATTATTTACCTTTATCAAACCATCCCATACAGATAAATTGATGTCTAGAAAATTTATGAAATGTATATTGTGAACTAAAATTAGTTTCAAACTCTTATTTTGGTTAACATAAGCACTGCCTTAACTCTCTTGGGCATGGAGTTTACTAGAGCTTCACATGTTGTCACTGACATCCTCTTCCTCTCCTCTATGATGACATCTTGAAGCTGGTGGATGTTAGAGAATGTGTGCTCCTCCACCTTCCGTAAGAGGATGCCACACAGATGCTCAAAAGGGTTTAGGTCTGGAGACATTCTTGGCAGGTCCAGCACCTTTACCCTCACTTTCGTCAGCAAGGCAGTGGTTGTCTTGGAGGTGTGTTTGGAGTCATTATCATGTTGGAATACTGCCTTGCAGCCCTCAGTTTTCTCAATGAACTGTAGCTCCCCAAAGCCGGCAGCACTAATGCAGCCCCTAACTTATGACATTCCCACCACCATGCTTGACTGTAGGCAAGACACACTCTTCTTTGTACTCCTTACCTGGTTGCCGCCACACACGCTTGACACCATCTGAACCAAATAAATTTATCTTGGTCTCATCAGACAACAGGACATGGTTCCAGTAATTCATGTCCTTAGTCTGCTTGTCTTCAGCAAACTGTTTGCAAGCTTTCTTGTGTAGCATCTTTAGAAGAGGCTTCCTTCTGGGACAACAGCCATGCAGACCTGTTTGATGCACAGCGCGGCTTATGATCTGAGCACTGACAGGCTGGCGCCACACACCTTTAACCTCTGCAGCAATGCTGGCAGCACTCATAAGTCTATTTTGAAAAGACAATCTCTGGATATGACGCTGAGCACATGCACTCAAACTTCTTTGGTTGACCATGACAAGGCCTGTTCTGAGTGGGACCTGTCATGTTAAACTGCTGTATGGTCAGTTTCAGTGTTGGCAATCTTCATATAGTCTAGGCTATCTTTATGTAGAGCAACAGTTCTTTTTTTCAGATCCTCAGACATTTCTTTTTCATGAGGTGCCATTTTAAGATTCTAGTGACTAGGATGGGAGAGTGGGAGAGCAATAACACCAAATTTAACTCACCTGTTTCACCATTCACACCTGAGACCTTGTAACACTAATGAGTCACATATTACTGTGGAGGGAAAATGGCAAATTGGGTACAATTTTCACTTATGGTTGTAGTTCCTTTTGTTGCCAACGGTTTAGACATTGATGGTTGTGTGTTGAGTAATTTTAGGGGCACACTAAAATTTTACACTGTTATACAAGCTGTGCACTGACTACTTTATATTGTCATATCAAAGTATCATATCTTCAGTGTTTTCCTATGAAAACATATCATACAATATTTACAAAAATGTGAGGGGTGTACTCCCTTTTGTGAGATACTGTATGTGGGATGGAGAGGTATAATGTAACATCATAGGAGATCCAACTGTATTTTGCTTTACACTTGAATTTATAAATTATAGTAACAATATGTTTTGTATCTCAAATATAGCTGGTAGCTCTTTAGCCAAAATTTGTAAATAATGATTCAGCCATGCACCTAATCTTTCTCCCATTGACCCTTATCAGCACAATAGTCCTTAACAGTAGAATAAAAACAATCTTTGTGGATTTTAGGCAATGAATGAAATAGTGAAATATCCGGGTTATACACGAAAAGGTAGTCTGCCATCTTTCTTGTAATAGCTCCTATCTTCGAGAAGACATTTACATTTTGAAACCTAATAGTTGGATCTCCTGGCAGTTGTTGTGAGGCAGCAGTATAAAACATATATATACTGTGTATATATATATATATATATATATATATATATATATATATATACACACCATCCAAAGCCACTCAAATGAATATACAAGCTTGAGAATTAGCGTGTTATATTACTCAAAATGTAATGAATTGCATTCCTTATACAAAAAATTTGAGAATATATATTTTATTTCACAATTTCCTAGTTATTCCTTATGGGGTTAATTAACCTCTTATAGGCCGATTATATATAGCCTATTTTTAACATGTGACTTGTTCTCTGTGCATATTTAGAGAAGGGAAGTAATCAGTGTAACTATATGCTATAACTAAGGATTGGTTCTGAACTGCATAAGCAAGAGCTGCATTACTTGTCATCATCTGGGATGTTATGGTGATTATACAATTCTAGATGGATTTGGTTGTTTGATATATTTGACACATGGGATCACATGTATGAAAAATGTCTAGGTGTAAGACTTTCCTTGTTGCCCATAGTAACCAATCAGAGCTTCCCTTTCAATTTTCTGAGCACTGTATGAAATATAAGGGGAGCTCTGATTGGTTGCTATGGGCAACAAACAAAGTCTTCCTGCTAGACCGTTTTCATACATGTCCCCCATGAACTGTCTTCCAAAGTGTTAATTTTAAGTATTTTTCAATCAAGCTAGTTTTTATAGTGGATTCCATTATTCTAAATTGTTGAACCTAAATGTTTCATCTGCAGTTATTGTTTCAGTATTTTGTCATATATTTTGGGTATTGTCCGGACAACGAGTAAAATTTACATGTCTGATTCTACCATTGAAAACCGTGTTGGAACGAGTATTTCATTTAGATTTTAGATCCCTTTTTTTGCCGTATTTGAAGCCAGAAAATGAGTTCCATTCATTTCCATGGAGTTTTGGACTCAGATCTGCATCCAAAACATTTGTACGGCGTTGTCTACGTGGATCCGCATGAGGAAAACGAAGGAAGAATGAACATGTTCTAAGTTTTTTTAACTCTGATAAAGTGACCGACAAAATATGTGTTTTATGTGTTGTATGAGCTACAACATGTATTTACTTTCCGTTTTAGAGGAAATCCATGTGGATTCTGACTTGAAATACTCATCGTGTAGACATAGTCTTAAAGGGGTTGTCTCACTACAAACATCAGCTTTCAAAATGTAGGGAACACTAAATGAAGATGTTTTCCATAAATATTGCTTTGTTCATCTTTTTTTGTTAAGGAGCTACAAATGATTTTATCACCTCCTGAGGGCTCTCAGGTTTCCCAAGTGACCGACCTGTGTACTCCTTCTCCCCTGCTGTTTTTTTCTATCTGATAGCAGGGAGTGATGTCATCACACAGGTCCTGGCAGCAATATGAAAGCTTGTTTGTTATCTGATCTTTCAGACAAAAGACAGTAATTACTGTTTACATTAGCTCAGAAGCTTCTCAGTACTTCAGAGAAGGTAATTAAGCTAATGAAGACTGACAAACAGAGAAGTCCCAATACATGGAGCTCATATGCTAATTACAGACAGCTTGACCAGGAAGTGACAGAGCAAAGCAGCATTATTTCATTCATGCATCTTATGAAACTTTGAGATGAGACAACCCCTATAAACAGGATAGTATCAATGATTTTGCAATGAAGACAACAAAGATGAATAAGCAAAATAGCAGATAATTTGTTTTTTTATTTGGAATGATAGTCAGCAGCACATGACATATATAATAAGCAGAAGAGTGAATATTAAAAAGATTGTGGCATTGAAAAAAACTAATTCTAAAGGAGGGAGCGTAAAATTCATGTATTCTGGTGTCTTGTTCCTATGCAATGACGTCAATGGCAAAAGAAAATACTAGTAGGAAGCACATATAAAAATGTATCTGTACACTAATTGCAGCCTAAATAACAAAAAAATATATTATAGCTGTATAAATACATGTAATGTAAGCTCCCCATAGTGATGGATGCCCACCATTCTGAATCTTCGGAGATGTTTTGACCCTACAGCTATTACATATGATGTGGGGTATATATTTTAGACATTTATGTTTTTCTGTTGATGGAAGGATCCACACTGATGTTCTTTAAAGGGGTTGTCCACTTTGTTTTTTCTGGTGCGCTTAAAAAAAAAAAGAAAAACTAATAATTTCCTCCCCTCTCACCTTGGATCCAGCAATGCCTTCCTCATTTTCCTCTGGGCTTCTGTTTTCTTTCGGTCTTCTTCTGAACGGGACATCACCACTCCATCTACTGGTTGGCTGCAGCGGTCATGTGCCATTGCATTATATCACCGTTCGGAACTGTTCACTTATGAATGGTGACGTCAAGTGCTGGCTTGTGACCACTGCAGCATCACTGGATCCTATGTGAGAGGTGAGATAAGTATAAGGTTTTTATTTTCTATGCCCACCAGAACTCTAAAAAATTTTTAAAAAAAGTGTTACACATCATAAGTGAGTTGTCTTGCATTATGTTAAAATTTTCTTGCACTTTGCATGTACAACACTTACCCTGTTTCCCCGAAAATAAGGCAGTGTCTTATATTAGTTTTTGCTCCTAAAGACGAGCTAAGACTTATTTTTAGGGAATGTTCTTTTTTTCTATGAACAATAATTCACATTTATTGTTGAACAAAACATCAACATGTATTAATATACTGTAGTGATTTCATCACAAACATCAGCATAAGCATCCAAACTCTGAATTGCATAAAAAAATGCACCATGTCTTATTTTCGGGGGTCTTATTTTCGGGGAAACAGGGTACAACTCTGCCTTAATAAAAGTTTAATTTGAGCTAAAATATGCATTGTATTTGTTACACAGAAGTTATTAATCAGAAGCCACTAGTTGTGTCTCAACATGACAACTGCTTCTATTTAAAATGTCAGGTCCAACAACTGGCTACACATTTTACTGCAGGAGGAATACAGTACCAGGTGTCCCATTCACTTTGTTATCCCAAAAAGTGTGAATAACTTTTAAACTATCCATGAGATTACAAAGAAATTTGAACTGCATACTCATTAAGCTATGATAATAAATATAATGTGTTTGGTTGTACTGTAGTTGCCAGAAAAGCTGGAAAATAATCTCCATGGTAACAGTTTGGCGATAGATAAGGAAGTTATAGGCTCAGTTCTTTCACTTAGTCAATCCATACAGTACATTGTAAGAATTGCTTCTACAGTTTAGGTCCGTGTACCGTTAAAAGTGTACAGGTCATGGCTCCCACATGTGAGTCGAAAAAGTGAGTTGATAAAGATATGAAAAAGAATTGACCAAAAAGTGCAGACGACGACAACCCCTGTCAAAACACTGCATTCACTGACTGGCAAAGAAATGGGGAACTACAGGCATATTGTTGGATGTTCTAATCACTGAAAATAGAAAGGATTGAAAATTCGCAATTTTATTTTGACTTCGTTAAAACTTCGAAAAGGCCTCAAAAATATACTCAATGAGCACCACAATACAAAAATGAGACAAAACAAATAATACACATATGACAAATACTTAGAGCCACATGTATGAAAACAGTCTAGGTATTTGTTGCCCATGGGCAACAAAGTGAATTTTATACCTAGACAGTTTTCATACATGTGGCCCTTAGTGGCCATTAATGTATCATGAGGTCAAACAAACAGATATATATAACAATAATTTATAAGGAAGTGGACAAAAATATTGTTGGATGTCCATGGCAAGATTGGGTTTGTCAGTAGAAACTGTCCAGAATGAGAGGGACAGACTTTTGGTGTCCCCACCAAAAGTCCTTGTGGAGACATTTTTTATATAAGTTTGATTGTCACACAGTAAGGTATGTGAAGTTCACATTTTCTTGCAATAGACTAAACATACTAGAAGTTATTCACACTCTTTGGGTATACCTGGTATTGCATGGAATTCATTTACAATAATGTACAACCATATACCCAAGCCAGGTTCGGCCTTCATTTGTAAAGGTTGCCAATCACTAAACCTCTGTGATGATCATCTCTGGGGTATTGTGATTAGACAACACTTTCAATGATATTAAAAAAAATTCCATTCTTCACTGACCTCTATTGCTTTCTGTATAGGAATGTGGGCTGAGAGACTTCATCTTTCCCCAGGAAAGTTGGTGTGCATAGGAACTGAGTTCAATCAGAAATTAAAAAATAAACTGTAAGAGGTTCCCAGGATTTGATAACAAAGTCAACATCATATGCATCACCCCAAGTGATGAGCCTTTGAAATGTAAATTAATCCAAATTTATGCATACGTTCGGAACATTCTATTGAATCTTAATAAGGTGGCCCAGTTATAAGAAAATGTAACAATGGGAAAATATGTCTACAATACAAACAACAAAGGCTGCATTGTATGTGGATCAATACGATTAATTAACATGGAGGAAAGGATAAAGAAATAGTCCACATCCATCTATATCTACTGATACATTAATTACGGTACTTTATAATTCTAATATAAAGGCAGTAATTCTCATTTGTGTAATATATTCAGTTGTTCATTTAGCGAGAAAATTCATAAAAACAAAAATGGGTTAATAAAAAACACTAAACCTTGCATAACCCAACAGTAAGCTAAATCTGACTATTTATGTATCAATACACCAATCAGCACCAACATTAAAACTAAGGGCCACATGTATGAACCTGTTTAGGTCTAAAACTCACTTTTTTGCCCATAGTAACCTATGGGCAAAAGAGTGAGTTTTAGACCTAAACAGGTTCATACATGTGGCCCGAAGTGAGAAAGTGGTGGAAGCATTAGGATCTGAGAGACTAGGATGAAGACCAAATTGTGATGGCTAGATAGCTCAATCAGATCATCTTTAAAATGGCAGCTCTTGCCTGGCATTCTCAGGATGCAGTATAAACCAAAAGTCGCCAAAGGAAGGACAACTGGTGACCCCACAACAATTATATGGGTGTCCAAGGCTTATTGATGTGTGTGAAAAGCAAAGCTAGCAGGTCTGGTTGGATCCCCCAGAACAGCTATGGCAGTACAAATAAGTTTCTACAGGCTATAATAGAAAGTTGTTAGAACACACAGTGCAATGCAGTTTGTTGTTTATGGGAATGCATAGCAGTAGTCAGGTCGGAGTGCCCATGGTGACCCCTGTCCACTGTCAAGAGCACCTACAAATAGCATGTTAAGATCAAAACTGGACCACGGAGAAATAGAAGATGGCCTGGCTTGATAAATTATGTTTTCCTTTTTTTTCAAACTGTTATTGGATTATCTTGCACATGGTATTACAAACAAGTTGACAATAAAGCTAGCTATAATCAGGGGGGGTAGCTAAAAGCTGATGAGCCCTGATGCAATATTTCTGCTCGGGTCCCCTACTCATGGACAATGGTAGTGGACCACTACTTTTTAAGAACAGGTTTTCTACTTGGCATAACAACTGTCTTCAATGTAGCGTGCTGCGGAAAATGACTTCCACTTAAAGGGATTGTCCAGTGGAAGAAAATTCATTTGAAATTGGTACAGGCTGGAGAACAAAAGAAATAAGAGTTATACTTACAAATCTTCCCCCAACCACTGACGCTTCAGAACTTCCCAGGATCTGCTCCTCTTCACTTATAGGTTCTCATGCTCCACTCACTCCACTCAAGCCTCTCCTGTCTTTTGGGGTGAGAACCTAGAAGTGAAGGACGAATGGAACATGGGAGGCAAGGAATTATACATTTATTTCTTTTCACCGCCTGGCCCCTTTTCAAATGAATTTTAATCCACTTGACAACCCCTTTAAGTAATGAAATATACCAATTGAAGAGAACTATATGCTCATTTTATATCATACATCCCCTTTTACAGACCCTTCCTCATGTGAATAAATCATATTTGACACTTAGCCATAACTTATTTTTTCTGTGGATGGAGATATGTGAGGGCTTTTTATTTGCCGGATAAATAATCGTTTTCTTTGGCATCATTATGGGTCACATATAAGAGTTTTTTAATCACTTTAAATCCTGTTTTTTTCTGAGGCGTGGTAAACAAAAAAATGGAATTCTGACATGGATTTTCTTTAGTTTTGCAGCATTTACTATACAAATTAAGTAACATAATGAATTTTAGAGATTCGAGCGTTACAAATGCAGTGATATCTATTTTGTATACCTTCTTTTAAAAAAAAAAAAATAACTAGATTTATTAAATAAGGGCAACATCTATGAATTCACATGCACCATTTTCGTACACACCAGTTCTAAATATATATAGAGGAGTGTATAATAAGACAATATGAATGAAAGTGTTATTCTACAAACACTCAAAATTGGCACGCAAACTTTGTATGGCAGTTTCACACCAAACTTTGGCACATTAAAATGTGTCGTCAAATTTGGCCATACACCTGTCCATACATCTATAGAACCGGAAATATACGTCAAAAAAAGGCGAAAGCCAATTCATAGATGTCACTCTAAGTTTTTTTTATTGGTAAATCAGAGGTAACGTGTTTGCTTTTTATTTCTTCTGTAAATATTTATGTTATTAGTAAGCACATTTAGGGTTTGTTCACATGGCGTTTTCACTCCGTGTTAACTACGCTTTTTAGATCTGTGTCTGGGACCGACAGGACGCACCCAGAGACGGATCTAAACAATTAGCAGTGAGAATATCACTGCGGGCTATGAGGAACACGCAGCGGCGTTCATATGAGTGATCGCCGCTGCGTGTTTCCCTCCTGCCTGTCGGCTCCGTCTTTGAAAGAATTGCATGTCAATGTGAACGCCGCTGCATGTTCCTCATAGCTCGCAGCGATGATCTCACTGCTAATTGTTAAGCTCCGTCTCTGGGTCCGTCCTGTCGGTCCCAGAGAGGGATCTAAAAAGCACTTGTAACACGGAGTGAAAACGGCGTGTGAACAAGCCCTTACTCTTTCAATTACTATACAAACCTATGATGTTATAATGATATTATGGTCTTTCCTCTGACCCAAAGGGTTGGGGATGCCTCTGTATAGTGTGGCCGACCGACCTCAGACGGTCGCAGGATTCTGCCACTAGGTGGCGTACAGCAGGAGATCTGCTGCCGACGTGCCACCGAAATCCTGGATCGGTGGGGAAGGCACCATTTGGCGTCAGTAACCATAGGTTACTGACATGTGTATAGTGTGGCTGCATGCGGCTTTGTGGGTTGCTTTCCGGACGGTCACAGCGTTGGGGTGGGAGGCCGTCCCCCGTTCCAGGCCAGGTTCGGTTCCAGGATTTACAGGCATATAAAGCCTGTCTTGAGGTGATCGGGGGGGCGTGGTTGCTACCAGAGTGTGGAGCAGCAAAGGAGCTGGAGACAGAGGCTCTGGCCCCCAGAGGCTTAGGAGAAGCCGGTGCCATTGGATACTGGCAAGTGTATGCGTTGGTGGTACTGGACGCTAGGTCCACTCCACGGCTAGAGAGGGACTACCGTGATTAGTCAGTGGCACGACGGCCTGAGGTTTTTTATTTGTTTTTTTGTTTGCATGTGCCTCAATAAAACTGGCTGAGGCCAGTGTTAAACTGGAGCCCAGTGTCTGTGTGCCATTCCGCCTACAAAAGACGGCGATCCCAGAGCTGAATGACCCCCGGGCCGAGCCAAGATGGCGGCCGAAGGTATGTAAGGTGTTACAATAGCTAAACAAAGCACAGCTCCTCTACTAGCCAATACCACTATGACAATCTCTGGAACATGCTTGCTTTTTGCATCGGTGTTAGAGTGTATATATGATACTTCAAATACTTGAACCCATCAGTTTTTGTCTACTGGCATCTGCCCCAATCTGCGCTTATTAATAAATCAATGAGACAGCTGATGGAAACATTTCTTTATATTTTTATGTAAAATCAAACAGAAAACAATAACATAGAGTTAATGAAATAGCGTAAATAATGACATACCATAATGATAATGTGATAATGTACTTTCTATTCCACATATGTTTTGCATGTATATTGCAAGTTTTTCCTCTGGGTCAACCTCATCCACTTTATTCTCCCAATTAGACAACTGCAACAAATTACACTTAGAGATGTTCAAATGTGAAAGAGTTCCTGGATTATTATCAGGAAATTCCATGGATTTAGTGGCATAACCAGTGCATTATAGTCTGGAATTACTGGAAACAATTACCTACTTAAACCACATTTACTAAAGTTAGGCATCCGCTAAATGTTATTGTTCTTATTCTGTACAAAGTGCAACAAGAGCATATTTAATACAACATTTTACTTGGTGAAACTTTTGGTAACATACATTAAAATAACTTTTAGAGCTCGTTTCACACAAACCTTTTTGCAGAAATAAATGTCATGTTTTTTGTAGTGTTTTTCATGGCTTTAGTTTGTACACTTTTTTTGGGACAAAAACATTGTGGCCAGTTAACAAATTAATGTTTAAAGTTAAAGAGGTTTTGCAATTTGCTACAAGCCAGCATCAGAAAACAGGCCCGTTCCGTTCTATGGCAGGTCTGAATATAGCTGATTGTGTGTTCTCAGTTATATTCAGAACTCCCATAAATATGAATAAGGGAGAGTTGCACAATGCAGCCATATCCTTATTGTCTTAGGTCGACTTGTAGCAAGCTATGTGCTGGCCTCAGAAGGGACTTCTGTGCATCTGTGTAGTAATGCACACTATCATATTTATTCTTGTAGGTAAGGTTCTGGGGGGGGTACCTGTAGGTCAGAGACTAATAAAAACTGGAATGCCAGTCTTTAAATATGTTCTTTTAGTTGGATGGATACTAATTCCCACAAATATACTGTATTCCAAAATCTTCTGGAAAGCCTTCCCAGAGAGATGGAAGTCTCTAAAATGCAATATCTAATGAGCTCAGGTAGAAGGTGGTCAAGTGTCCACATACTTTTGACCATAAAGCAAATAGCGTAGCTGAAGACTCAAGGGACCCTGGTGCAAAACTTCAGCTTGGGCCCACCTACCCCTAGGCAACTGCTATGGACCACTATTTCTTAACAACAGGTTCTCTACTTGGAGTGCCATGGAAAATAATTTCTACTTAAAGGAATTCAAGTGAGAGTGAGAGAGAAAAAGAAAAGCCGATGTATGTATATCTGTATGGGCTCATCTGGTGTCATTGTGCTGTTGCAGGAGGCACAACTCTCCGTTAGGCGACCAGTAAGGAGCTCACTGCTGGTTCCGCTGTACTGGTCCTTCCAAGTGGAGGGGTGTCACCACTATCTAGTGACTAATACCATTATAATATTACTGACCAAACCATTGTAGCAAGACCAATAACAACAATATACAAAGAACAAATAATACTGTCAAACCATGACCAAATAATACAGCCACATATGAATACCATATGGTGTCTAATACCACTATGCTTTTACTGACCAAAGCACTATACCAAAACTAATAATACCAATAGCAGCAATATAAAAGGACCAAATAATACCACCACATCATGACCATATATCACCACCATAAAGAGAATGAATAAAACCATTGTACAGTTACTAATTATAAATCATTACACTTAGACCACTAATCCTCCAATGTAGTAATCATATAGTTGTATGTACCAGTTGAACAGGAGCTCTGCAGGCGTAAAAGTGATTACAGTGCAGTTACCTGCAGGGACTTAAAGGCCATGATGATTTCACCCAGCTACAACTCATCTCTGTAGATTTTACCACACAAACACTTTTCCAGCACTTACCTACCAATTGTCACCTCTGTACAAACTCCCCATCTAAAGCAACCATAATGGTAATAATGCCTCCTTTGGTGTTCCACACAGTAATTGTACCCCAAACGATTATAGGACTCATATTAGTGCCACCAGTAAGTAAGTACACACCCCATATAATAGGCAGCCCCTCAAATTAAGCAGAAGGACAGGATATGTCTAGGTTACCCAGAACCGATTTGTATACATAAATAGTCAAGAAGAATAGATATACAATCACTAGACAAGACTCTAATAAAACTTAATTTTTACCAAAAAATTCTTAAAAGAAGATATTGTGAAGCCAAATAAGACTATAAATCACAACCAAGTGCAATGTCAAAATCCAAAACAAGGTGACAAAATAGAACACAAATAGCTGGAGACAAAGTACAGTTACACAATATTCCTATTATGTCCTATATACTAATCTGCCTAACAGAATCATGTGGGTTCATCGCCCCAATAAGGATGGCCCAATCCGGAACCTAGGTTAGTAAGCCCTGGTACACCCTACAAAGGTATATATCACTAAACAATCCACGCGTTTCATTTCCTTATTCCAAATGCAGGGAATTCATCAGGTGATATAAACTTACGATATATACTTGGTATATACAATAATCAAAAGGTATACGTAAAGTGTAGGTACATACACAATGAACATGGAAGTACACTTCCTAGGTATTCATGCATCAAAAAGGCTAGTATACATCAATTTCACAGGTCAAATATTACCCACGGTCCAGCAAGTATTCAATATGGACGTATTTACGGTCGGGTAAATAAATCAGTGGAAGTTGTTATAAATCAATGGCAATCGCCAGGTTAAAACTTACCAAGTGTGTCCATCTGTGAAAACAAAGTGTACTTACAAATCAAAGCCTACAGTGGAAGAGCTTCAGTTCACCAAGCTGCTGTTTTACTTGTTGCAGACACACAGGTTACTGTGCTTTTCCGACAGCGTTCAGCATGTCTTTCTGTCTCTCTGGCGTCTGAAGTCATAAAAACACATCCCAGAACTTTTTAGGAAAACTGGCGAGCGGGCGGGACAGTCACACCAGATCCAAACCACGTTCTGGATGGATGACCCACTTTTTAGTCCCACCACCAGTCCTGCAGCTACTTGGGCACTTATTTTAATAGTACAAGACTTTACATTCAAGGGAATTAATGGTCAGAAACTGTAACATAGAGTGTAATGACAATGAGACCAAGACAAAGAGAAGATCCAAAGACATAAAAACATAAGTAATCTACAGTATGTGTAGCCCCATAATCCTTTAAATTGAAAATACATTGGAAGTCACATACAGAATGAAAGTTACATACAAATGTGAGGACTTCACAGAAAAATACTCTTATCTGGAAAAGAATGCATGTAATAAAAATATTGGTATTGTCCTCAGAAAAGAAGGTTGGGTAAGATAAAAGACCTCCAATCAGGCAATCGTGTTATTACGCATAACATTTGGTGACTAGTTATCAAAACACTCCAAAAAAGACACAAATGTATTAACCCTATGATAAGACCATTTTGAGGCTCAATGTTAGTGGAGATATAATGCATGATAAACATCACACCTCATTAGTCTAGTTTCTAATCCACATTGCCTCCACATGGTACTGGATGGAAGAGTTGTAAAGCCTCAAACTTCAATTCTGAATTATTTCCACCATGGGCTTGGTTGAGATGTCTCATTAAATTGGTATCTCTCTCATTCCTGATATCCCCTGTATGTTCCAAAATGCGTTTTTTCCAAAGTCTAATAGTTTTCCCAATAAATTCCAATGGGCAAGAGCATGTAGCTTTGTAAATGATGTTGCAAGAATTGCAATTTATGAAATCGCTGATCAGGTATTTCTGTTTTGTGACATTACTATAAATGAATTTTGATTGATTAACCCATCAACATGCCTTACAATGGTCACATCTGAAGCAGCCTTCAATCTGTCTATTCAACCAATGTTCTTAGGAGATTTCAGGGTTGAGACGACTATGAGTCCCCTAAGCTCCTATCCCCTAACCTTTTCCCTCTCCTATAAGTAACTTGAGCATATGTAGGTAAGACTCCTGCCAAGTCCTTATCCATTCTCAAAATGTCCGGATAGTTATTAAGGGACTATTGGATTATGGTTAAGTGATAGTGCCCATTGTTCAAAATGGTCCCCTGAGCCCATTCATAACACAAAAATGTCATCAATATAACGGGCCCAGAGAACGATCTCTCCCTCTGACACCATGGATTCCTCTCCAAATACAATGGTCGCCTCCCATCAACCCAGGAGCTAATTTGCATAAATTGGCATGCAGGAACTGCCCATTGCGGTATCCCTGAGTTGGTGGTACAGGCGACCATTGAACAGGAAATAGTTTCTTGTCAGAAATTGAGACAATTATGGAGATAGAACTGTGAGTCCCTCATGGAGAGGAAATATTTCACTGCCATAAGTCCCATCTCAAAGGGTATGAATGAATACAAAGCCTCCACGTCAATACTGGCAAGAATAGTATGCTCAACAATTGTTATTCCTTCAATTCTTTGCCAGTAAGTCCATCATGCCCCTAATGAATGATGAAAGTGAGGTAACTCTCTGAGACACTTGTCAATATAGACACCCACATTTTGTAGTAAACTTGCAAAGAAGCACTTACTTGAAAGGTATAAAAGCCGTTTCTTTATTATTCAAATCTTCGTGCATAAGGATAAAAATAGCGTTAATTCAAACAATGGTAATGGCTAACGCGTTTCTGGCTAGATACTTAGCCCTTGTTCACAGCATGTCAGTTTGTATCGGAGTGTTCATTTATATAGGGGAAAAGACTTCCACATCACAATCTATGTCACTTCCTTTACTACTGAGATTTATTCATAAAAGTAAGTACGAGGTTTTCACTACTACAATTAAAAACAAAAACAACAACCATTGCGGCTATGTGATAAGCTTACATTAGCTTTAATTTGTAACTCATACTGGCTGGCATATACATATATTCCTTCAGTACAATGTATTTTATGGACTTAATATATGTATGCCAAATCATTGCGATAATTTAAACCTTTCGGAATACGGGTCTGAAGTTGGAGTATCCAGAATGCCTCTCTCATACGAACTTTGTGCAGCCAGTCACCATCCCTGTTTGGTCGCTCCACTTTCTCAATACCAAAACAGGTGAGACTCCGTATATCCCGTATAAATGAACACTCCGATACAAACTGACATGCTGTGAATAAGGGCTAAGTATCTAGCCAGAAACGCGTTAGCCATTACCATTGTTTGAATTAACGCTATTTTTATCCTTATGCACGAAGATTTGAATAATAAAGAAACGGCTTTTATACCTTTCAAGTAAGTGCTTCTTTGCAAGTTTACTACTTTACGTGTCCTGCGACTGGGGACTGCACTTGTCTTAGAATTGGGTTTGGCCGTGTGAGGTTTACCAGATGATTGAAGGTGAGCTCTAAATCCTTCGCTATACAAATGTTGTTTTGTATTGAACCCACATTTTGTGTCAGGCTATCAATGCCTGAGACAATAGGTCGCCTCTTTAATGGTGTTGTACCCTTGTGTATTTTGCATAAGGCATAAAATGTGGGTGTCTGTGGAGAATTCATCAGCATAAAGTTATATTCACCTTCATCAATAAGTTTGTTCCTTTTGGCTTCTTCCAAGATACTGATTAATTCTCTCCTATAGATTTGTTGTTGGATCATTAGACAGTACCTCATAGTTTGATCTATCATTGAGAATTTTTGAACACATTTGTATATACATTGGACGATTTAAGAGAACAATATTTCCACCCTTGTCTGAGGGTTTGATGATTAAACTTTTTTTTTCCTAGGGACAAGAGTGCTTGTGTCTGCAAGGGTTTCACATTAGAAATCCTGCTGCACTTCTGATAGGTCCCTCAGAACCAGTTCTCGAAACACATCAATGCAAGCTATATCTCCAATCGGCAGAGCACATGTGCTCTTAGGTCTACGTTGTGTAAATGGACCCTCACCCTCGTATGGTTCCCTTCACTTTGCAACTCATCCAAATTGTGCAGACACATAAATTCCTCATTAGAAAATCCCAAATTAAGAAACTCCCTTTTATCCTTTAATTTATGAATTTTGTGCCATATCAGGTTTCTAATAAAGAGCTCCAAATCTTTAGTCCAAGTGAATAGATCAAATGAGGTCGTAGGAATAAATGATAATCCCTTCTGAAGTAACAATATTTCCATGTCGGTTAGTACTCTGTCAAACAGATTGACAATTGTCATAGAACTGTCACTCATGGTCTATCCCTGAGTAAGGTTGTCGCCTTGTTGTAGATTTTGATATTGCACTTAGTTGTGATTTATAGTCTTATTTGGCTTCACAATATCTTCTTTAAATAATTTTTTAGTAAAAGTTAAGTTTTATTATAGTCTTAATTATAACTCAAATTAAGCAGGCAGATAAATTGGCGCTACCTTTAGGTAGGTTAAACCCTCAAAATTAGTAAGTCAGATAAGTGGCAAACTCTTCCTATGAAGTAGGTAAAGTACCCCCTTCAGTATATAGTCATGAAAGCCCATTGGGTATATAAGTATGTGAGCCCCCATTATGTAGAAAAGCCCCCCATTTAATAGTTAGATAGGCAGGTAAATAGGTAGGCACACTGTAGCTATACAGGCCCCTTAAGTAGGTAGGTAAGTATATAGGCCTTCCACAGTAGGTAGGTATATAGGTTCATATATGAAACAAAGTCAGTGCTTCTAAAAACAATAATACTTCTTTCTTTATTATAAACTGTCAACTGAGACATAAAAACCGCTACTTTCCAGCAACATGCCTTCACATTTAGACAGACATTGAATATACTCAGGGATTGCACAGTAGAATATCGATCTTTGCAGATGATACTAAGCTCTGTAAAGGAATCCACACAATGGAGGATAATGTGTTATTACAAAGGGATATGGATAGGTTGGAGTCCTGGGCAGAGAAGTGGCAGATGAGGTTTAACACTGATAAATGCAAGGTTATACACATGGGGAGGAAAAATCCATTCCATAATTTGTTAAACAGAAAAACGCTGGGTAAAAGTGACATGGAGAAGGACTTAGGAATCCTAGTGGACAGTAAACTTAACTGTAGCAGCCAGTGTCAGGCAGCAGCAGCCAAGGCTAATAGGATCATGGGTTGTATTAAAAGGGGCATAGATGCACATGATGGGAACATTATTCTCCCACTATACAAGTACTGGTTAGACCACACATGGAATATTGTGTACAGTTTTGGGCACCAGTGCACAGGAAAGACATTGTAGAGCTTGAACAGGTACAAAGGCGGGCAACAAAAATAATTAAAGGGCTGGGTGGACTGCAATATCCCGAAAGATTAGCAAGGTTAGAGTTATTTAGTTTACAGAAAAGACGGCTTTGGGGGGACATAATAAATGTGTTTAAATATATTAAGGGCCAATATAGAGATCTCTGCTAAAGATTTATTTATACCCAGGACTGTATCTAGAACAAGGGGGCATCCTCTACGTCTTGAGGAAAGAAAGTTTCTACATAAAAATAGAAAGGGATTCTTTACTGTTAGAGCGGTGAGACTGTGGAACTCTCTGCCAGAGGAAATTGTCATGGTGAATTCACTAACAGAGTTCAAGAAGGGCATGGATGCATTTCTAGAGCGTGATAACATAAGTTATAGGGACTAGGATTCCGAAGAAAGGGCTGGATACATTTATAGATGTAATATAACAAGTTATAGTGACTAGGATTCTGGAGGGGGGTCGTTGATCCAGGCATTTATTCCGATTGCCAGATTGGAGTCAGGAAGGAATTTTTTCCCTAACATGAGGTCAATTGGCTCCTACCTCATGGGGGTTTTTGCCTTCCTCTGGATCAACACTTTAACACTTTAGCAACACTTTAATATATGGGCTGAACTGGATGGACGTATGTCTTTTATCGGCCTGACAATCTATGTAACTATGTAACTATATGTAAGAGTGCGGCTCCACTGCGCCGTTCATAAGAACTTCACAAAGATCATGTGTACAGCGACCGGAGATGCCTGCAACCGGGCAGAACAGACGTGCCCAATGCGACGTTTCGGGGAGCTCCTCTCCTTCCTCAGGCATGCATAAGGAAGGTAACAACATCCTTAAAAGAGTTTTATCATTTGAACTGTTCGTGCTCTTCAGCTAATTCTCTGAGATTGAATTTGAAATCCAGAGGCGAGTCTCTTCTCTCAGCAGGCGTGCCTCTCCTCCCAGGAGGCGTGTCTCTCCTCTCTGAAGACCTGTGACATCATCATTCTGGGTGAGGCAGTAGAAACAGAAGAATGTCTGCACAGGACAGCTCCTCAGCCTCCTGCAAGGTTCTTATGTGTCTACAGAGGACAGCTATACAGCCTTCTGCATGCTTCTTATATGTCTGCAGAGGACAGCTATATAGCCTCCTGCATGCTTCTTATATGTCTGCAGAGGACAGCTATACAGCCTCCTGCATGCTTCTTATGTGTGTGCAGAGTTTCAGGCTAACTCCACAAGCTCCGTGCTGTGTTATATGCAGTTATACACACAGCCTGAACTGATGAGACATGTGAGGAATGTACACTGCTCCCCCTCCCCATCTGTTACCAGGCAGCAGAATGGGTTATATGGAGAAATGCACACTGCCCTCCCCCTCTCCCTCTGTTAACAGACAGGAGACTCTATAATACTGTGTTATATGAGGGGATCTGTGACTTAAACAACCAGTAATTGCCCAGATCATTCACCCTAGAGCTGGGATTTATATAGAGCCAGCAGTCCTTGGTTTCACTATCGATTTTAACAGCTCAGAGGGGAGAAAACACAGAGTGTGCAGGCAGCCAATCACAGTGCAGGGGGCGTGACTGGGGTGTTTCCTGTCTGGAGGGCGTATCCCAACAGGCTGAATGAAATGTCATCCAGCCAATCACCGTGCAGGGTGTGTGTCGAGGGGGGCGGGATCTGGCCAGGGGGTGTGTCCCAACCAGCAGAAACAGAATACAGATTTACAGAAAAGCTCATATCTGCTAAACCAAGTGACTGAGGTAATGCAAACCAATTACAAAAGTGCTTATTTTTACTGTCCCCATAATCTAAGACATGATCTTTGTAGCGATAAATACTAAAAACAGCATTAACCCTATACTAACAGCATTAACCCTGTAGTTTACAGGAATACTTTGAGATTAAGATTTTCATTTAACTAATTAGGTACCAGGGCTTCTAAGGTGGCAATCCAAAATGCCTCCCTTTTTAATAAACTACGGGACATTTGAAAATTATCTCTGCATGTTACTTGTTCTAAAACGCACCAGCGCAGTTTGGACACACGATGTCCTGTGCTGGCAAAGTGATGTGCCACCGTAGTTTCACCAAAACGTTTCTTGTTATGAGATTCACTAATCAAAGGGGCATCCATGATATTACTACATTCATTTAATTGTTTTTTAAAAAGTCGGATAGCCGATCTGTGTTCATTGATCCTAGTTTTAATTGGTCTACTAATTTGTCCCACATATACACGGCCGCAGGGACATTTCAACATGTAAATAACACAGCAACTATCGCAGGTAAAAAAAAACCTTTGATTCTTATCGAGTGGCCTTTAGTGGGATGTTTAATTTCAAGGAAAAACTACTATACTCCTAATGATGGAGGTAGGAGACACCTAAAGATAACTAAGACCCGACATTAACACTACTAGTATAACAATAACTACAAGAGAAAATATATAATGCCTCTGGGTACAGATAAGAAATACCTAAAAAAATAACTTTTAATAATACTATTAAAATACAAAAAGGACTAATCCTATGCTACCTACCAGATAAATACAAATATGATAAACATATATAAATATACACGAAAAACGGAGAACCCGCCCCGAAAAGGGCGACCCTGCACAGGAACCTACTATCAACTACTAGGTCTATACTAAATGCTACAAAATGTGACTAACTTATACTAATAAGACAAGACAGTGACTATACAACAAAAGCGCAACAAAAACAACGAGTGTTCAAAGAAAAATATACATCAAGAATATACGACTACCAATACAGTCATTAGCAATGATGTCACAAATTTCTTATAAATTCTGCAATGATATTTATAAATTTCGTTTCCAACGCGTTTCCCCTATAGAATTCATAGGTTCATCAGGGAAAAAAATTGCATCAAAGAAATAAACATCACAGTAATATATATATATACATATATATATATATATATGGTGAATTTAGATGAAACTCATGACCCTTGAACATAGATAAACGAGATGAGTTGCAGTCCCCAGTAAACAGGAGCAGGATAACGCCGCAGCAGCAGGCACTATAATACGATACATTCAAAAATCCCAATGGAGGGAAAACAAACAGTGCCGCTGCCACCAGTAAGGATGGAATAAGGTAGCCACCATGTTTAATTTCATCACTTTTTATTATCCTCGAACAATTTTGGCATCATAAACATGCAAAAGTCTCCGATGTCATAGGTCTTAAGAACGTTTGGGTTATACCTCTATATAGGTTCCCCTAGAATGTAGGTATATAGACCTCCTCAGTAAGTATACAAATTGACTTAGGTAGTCCCTGAGTAGATAGGTAGGGATATAGCCCCCCTTAAGCAGAAAGGTCCTCACAATATGTATGGAGGTATATAGTCCCCCATTAGATATCTATATAGACCCTCTCAGTAGGTAGGTAACTATATAGCATCCCCTCAGTAGGTCAATATATAGGGTTCCCCAGTAGGTATATAGGACCCCCAATAGGTAGATACATAGGATCCCCCAGAAGCTAGGTTGGTATATGGGTGCACCCAGTTGGTAGGTAGGTAGATATATAAGGCCCCCCTAGAAGGTAATTACATAGGCCCCCCAATAGGTAGGTATATAGAGTCCACCCAGTAAGCAGGTATATAAGCCCGCTCAGTAAGCAGGTGTAAAGGGCCCCCCAATAAGCAGGTACATAGCTTTCCCCAGTAGTTATATGGGTACAGGTAGATATAAATGGCCTCCCAGTAGGTAGGTAGATAGGCCCCCAAGTAGGGAGGTACGTTAGGCCTCCCTAGTAAGTAGCGAGGTATATAGGGCCCCCTTGTAGGTAAGTAGCTATTTGGAAGCCACTAAGAGGGAGATAGCTATTTATGGCTCCCTCTAGGATGCAGGTACATAGGACACCAAGTAAGTAGGTATATAGGGTCCTCCAGTAGGAAGGTAGGTACATAACCCCCCCAGTTGGTAAGTATATACTGTCTTCCTTTAGTTAGGTAGGTATATAGGGCCTAACCCCTGTAGGTAGATAGGTATACTGGTCCTTCTATTAAAACAAATGATGCCTCTACCCGTTCCCACACCGAGTCTGAAGCGGGCGGCGTGACATCATCACATTGCTGCGCCTGCACCGCTGCCTGCACCATGCAGGCGGCAGTTGCGATCACCTGGTCTATGTGACCCATAGATGCAGCTGTGTGGCTCAGAGGCCCAGTTACAAATGGGACCACAGCAACCCTGTAACTTTGTCCATGCCTTACAGTATACTTACTTACAGGATGATAATTTACTTTAATTCTACAATTTACGGCGATGTAAAATAAAAACAAAATAGGTAATTTATAAAAAACCTTCTTAGCTAGGTTCACGCCATTTTAGCTGAAAACCTGAGAGTATATATTTATAAATAATGAACATGGACTTAAAAGAACTGTTCAAACATACATTATCTGCAGGATCCATCTGAAAGTAACCAGTTGAATAAAGTTGCCATTTCTTTAACGGATCCATTTTTCTCTTTGATGGAAGCCTGAACATTTTTTCTTCTTCAGATGGACCAAATGGCTAAAGGTATACATACAGTTGAAAACAGAACTTTACATACACTATCTAAAAAGACACATATGCATGTTTTTCTCACTATCTGACATGAAATCAGAATAAACCATACCCGTTTTAGGTCAATTAGGATTAAAATGTTTTAAGGCATTTTTTTTATCACTTTCTGCAAAGTCAAATGTTTTCATACATTTCATTAGTATTTGGTAGCATTGCCCTTAAACTGTATGACTTGGTTCAAATGTTTTGGAAATCCTTCCACAAGCTTCTCACAATAGTTGGTAGGAATTTCGGCCCATTCCTCCTGACAGAACTGGTGTAACTGAGCCATGTTTGTAGGTTGCATTAATTGCACCTGCCTTTTCGGCTTTGCGTGTATTGTACGTCGAGGAAGACGGGCATAATTCATAGCTCTCTATGAAAGCTATGAATTAACGTAATTGTGGGGCACATTTTGGGCATATTTTAGCGTAATTACGCGCCGCAATACGGCACGCAATTATGCAGTGTGAACATACCCTTAATGATTTTCCATTTACATTGATTAAAAGGTTCTAATGATTGTATTTTGTATTCTGTAAGGGGCCACACAAAGATTACTTTTTTGACAGTGCCAACAGGGTGCCATCCATTACTTATTATCTAAAGACCTCTGGCATCACTATGTACTGTACATTTACAAGCAGGGACCAGTTGCTTCAATGTATGACATGGTGATCACTGTTCCACCTAAACTTTGCACCCTAGAAATAATGGAGTTAAAATCTTCATATAATCTAGCCAGGTATTATTGCTACATGGGTCATTGTCTCATTAGAATTTAGTTTTACCCATTTCCTGTTCAGAGTGCACTGACGCAAACAGTAGCTGTGCTCAAGCCATTACTCTCAGAAGGATAGCTGTGATTGACACATAACCTTCTATGTTAATGGTTGAGATCACAGATCTGGGCTGTTTAAACCTTTAGATGCTGCTGTGGCAGTGGTATCCAAGTAATCAAACAAAAAAAGGGAGCTTCATCTGTCCCACCACCCTGACCTCTGCAGGCAAATGGCGTAAAAAATTATATGTAAAAAACAATGCTATTAAATAATGCCAATGTAAAGCCTATGAGGGAAATTTGTCACAACTCGTACACAAGTTTTCTGGCCTACAAAAGTGGCAATATTTGGTGCAAGTTTTGTTAGAGTATGTCCACACAGCAATTTTGGATCCGATTTTGGATCCGAAAACCGCATCCTAAAACATAGCAGCGATGGAATCCAAAACGGATCCAATACGTATCCAAAACGCAGGTGCGTGTTTGGATGCATTCTGGCTGCAGCAGGATCGCACCCTTTAGTTTTAAATAGGGCTCCTGCTGCGTCTTTCGGATCAAGAATTGACATGACAATTCTTAGAACAGATCTGAAAGACGGATCCGAAAGAAGCAATGAAACATGTATCGGCGATCACTTGTGTGAACGCCGATGCGTGTTTCACATTGAAAGCAATGTAAAATCACATTTCACATTATTATATGCGAGATTGGGTCCATTTAGGGTCCGACAGACGGATCCAAACATGCATCTAAAAACGTATATTCACATGGACTCAACATACCGTGAACATACCCTAAGTGCAAACAATTGTAATCTTCTTGGTGTTTTTTAAAGCGGTGGGTATGGTTTGGCAGAAAAGATTTAACCTTCTGTGGCCGAACATTTTTACTATAAAATGTTGTTTTAATCAGCTGTTTTAATAGAGTAGGCAACATTTCAGAATTCTCTGGAAAACATCCACTGCAAACTTCTTTATTTATTTCTTCTTAATATGCATCTATAAAGGAAAAAATAGATACCACAAGATTTCCAGACTCACACACTTTTGATTATACTCCCTAGAATACAGCGATAGAAGCATATATAAAACATCTCTTTTCGGCAATACACCACAAGATAATGCCCACCACAGGGTATTCCCCTAAGAAGCTGTGAAGGGCGATACATGAAGGAGGGACATCAAATGTTAGCCTCAGTACTTGTGCTGCTCACCACTTGTCGTCCCTCCCACATCTCCAACATTCCAGATCGGAACTGAAGAAGGTTAAATCTAAGCCGAAACGTTTTCTTGTAGTCTGGACTCCTCCTCCGATTGTAAATTCATTGACACCTGTTATCCTGAGATTGGTAGTGTATTCTTCAAAAAGAGTGCCAAGGTTTTCTATTTATTTCAAAAAAATTAAATATTGATGGCCTAGCCTAAGGATTGCCTTAGACATCAAACTCCTGGAAAACCCATTTATTATTTTTGCTAAGATACCTAAAACTTGTGTTATACTTTAAAGGGACATTTCTATTTTCAGAGTTAATGGCATTTCCACACATTATCAGAAATGTATTGTGTATTTTGTGTTGAAAATGGAAATGCCCCTTTATTGAAGATCATGTTAGCGAATTGCATACCTGCTAACTACCTGACATTATGTTATTATCAGAATTGCTCCCTTTAGGCAGCATTCTGCATTTTGTCAATAGACCGCAAATACAAACAGCCATAAAACATCCGGTGTCTGCTGAATGGACGGCTGCAGGCAGGCAATTTATCATGTCACTGTAGGCCATGGCTAAAGGTTGTATTTCTGAAGAGAATTGCCATGTAAACTGTGAAACTTCTCAGAAAGTGATATTTTACCTTACTGCTTACTAGGACATATTCACAGGTGGTAGATTTATTGCAGAAATTTGTACAATTGTCCCATACATCTAAAGAGGGTTTGTAAACCCATTTGAACCAGTGAACTGATTCTCAGTCATAAAAGTTTCTGCAAAAAATCTGCCGCATTTGACCATATCCGCTGGGCTGCCATAAGTAATTTTACGGCCCTGTACAGCTAAAGCATCTCCTCCCCCCTTAGCAGTTTCTGTCCTGCACTAATGCATCATATCTGCTGGAACATTTTTTAATTTTGATCAGGGCCTTGACAGAAGTACCACTAGTACCACCAATCAATAAAAAGTAGGGGTCTCCATGAACTAACAGATAATAAACGTCAAATTTAAAGTAATGCCCACCCCACCCCAGAAATAATCTGGGTGTAATAGTGTTGGAGGCTCTGTTCAGATCTTCCGTTGAAAAGGTGGAACTGAATCTGTTTTATAACGGACATCAACACCACCTGACGGACCCCTTTGGCTACAATGGAGTTTGTTGGGTTTCCGCTGTGGTGTCTGTTGTTTTAACAGAAAAAAATAATGCAGCATTCTGTGCTATTTTTTCTATTCCATATGGAATCTACGACAGAGGTTCCCAAAGGAACCTCTTATGCAGATGTGAATCAGGCCTAAGCTAAAGACCCGGGTAAAGATGGGACTGTAGAACAATATATGTAATGGGGTTTACAGTGGGATCTGTGATAGGAAACAGAGTGTGGTTAATAATGGAATATACTCCATCTGGGTCACACTTGCTTGTGCGGTACCACAGGGCAATCTTTTAAATATATTTATTAATGACTGTGTAGAAGACTTACAGAGTAGATTTGCTCTGTAAGGTAATCAACACAGATGGGGTTAACAGACTATTAAAGAGAGACTTAGGGAAGTTGGTGGCTTTGGCAGATTAAATTTAATGTGGATAAATGTAAGATCATGCACTTGACCAAGGAATCATGATGTACAATTATGTACTGTATACTCTAGTATGATACTGGTTAAAACTACCACTAAAAAATTGTAACGGCCCAGTCCAATATTTGTCAGGCGTCAGGAGGTGTGTTGTTACCATTAGCAACCCTGGACTATGTGTATTAGGGCCTACATGTTTATATCCTAGTTTAAGCCTCTCTTGTAGTATATTTAATGAGCAATGTATTTCTGTATTTCTATTTGTGTGATATTCTGTGTGTATTGACCTCTAGTGGTGAAGGTGTTGTTACAGTTTCCATAGCAACCCACTAGGAGATATTGATTGGTCAATTCATATGTCTGTAAAACAAGTGTTGAGGTGTTGAGCTTGATCAGAGCTCCTCCCCTGCAACCCATCAGTCTCTAGTGATTGGCCAGGGGAAAGCTGGCTCCGCCCACCCTCTACCCAAGAGGCTGTGCGGGTTCTGACAGTTGGTCAGTTGGTAGTCTGGCTTGGCCAGAGTCACATCTAACCTCCCTGCATCACCTCAGAAATCCTGTCAGGCCTGAGGTTTAGTCGCCTAATCTGTTCCCAGGCAGCTATAAGGATTAATGCGTGTCCTCATTGTCTCAGTAGGACACTTTCTGTATTTAGTAGTGCCTGCTGTCGGATCGGTGAAGTTAGAGGGTCTCCCATTCACCGTCCATGTCTTCCTGGCTTACAAGTCAGTGGGCCTGATTTATCAAAACTGTCTAACAGTAAGAATGTCTTAGTTGCCCATAGCAACCAATCAGGGCTTAGCTTTCATTTCTCCACAGCCGTTTCAAAAATAAAAGCTGAGCTTTGATTGGTTGCCATGGGCAACTAAGACATTCTTACTGTTAGACAGTTTTGATAAATCAGGCCCACTGTGTCTATGCATATCCCTCCTGCTTGTCAGTGAGCGTTTACAGCGTCATCTTCTCTCAAGTTTATTCAAGTAACTTCAAGTAAGCATTCACACGCACCTTATAAAGGCTGAAAACCGCAGGTCCCTGGAGCAGGTCTGCCTACTTCATTTTGTCTATCTGCTAAGGCAAAATCCATAGTAACCACTGTAACCCCCTCTCTGAAGCTAAGGAGTCTGATCAAGCCTGCATTTACTCAAGACCTTATATACCTGTATCGAACTGTATAAAATTAATCTTCAGTAACATTTTCATCTATTTGCACCATTATTGTGTAAAGACATTTTATTTAAAGAAGTTCCCTTGTGTATATGCTGAGAGGAGAAAGTGCTCCATCACCCTCGGACCCCACCGTGACAGGAAGGTTGCAGAAGGCGAGCCCCAAAGTTGCACTACAACACCCAGCAACACCCTCCAGCACGGCAACATTATTATCATCACTCACAGGGTATGACAAAATGACTTAGGGATATTGACAGTAGTCTTAAATACAGCAGCCAGGGCCGCCGTTAGGGCAGTACAACCACTACTGCCGTACAGGGCCCGGCCGGACCACGAAGCAAGGGGGCACCCGCTGCCGGCAGGTACCGCCCCCTTGCTTCGTGGTAATGGCAGAGAAAACAGGTCATAGGCCTGTTCTCTTCTACCTTGATGTTTTCACTGACTGCGCCATTACGTGTTTGGGGCCTGGTGCTGCTGAGGGGGAGAGGCCCGGCGCTACTGATGGGGAGGGGCCTGGCGCTGCTGAGGAGGAGGGGCCCGTACTGCGAGTCTGCTGCGCGCCATACTGATACATCTAAGTGAGTGTAACTTCCTCCTTCTTCAGCGCGTAGCATCTGGTGACTGAGCAGCCGATCGGCGCCTACTCCTTCCTCTGGCCGCGGGCGAGACATCGACAAATTAAGTCAAATTAAGCCCTGTGGGCGGGCCTCACTAATTCAAATGATTGCGCATCCCGCCCACGCCCAGAGTAAGGAGGAGGTGCCGACCGGCTGCTCAGTCACCAGCTGCTGCGTGCTGAAGAAGGAGTGAGTTACACTCACTTAGATGTATCTTTATGGCGCGCAGCGTGACTTGCAGAGCGGGCCCCTCCCACCCAAGCAACGCCGGGCCACTTCACAGTCCTTTGGGGCCCCCATATGTCCCTTGTATGTTGTGGGGGCCCCATTCAAGGCCCATGTATATTGTGGGAGCCCCATTAAAGGCCCCCAAATGTGGGGGTCCTGCATAAGGCCCCTGTATGTTTTTGGGGCCCCATTCAAGGCCCCTGTATATTGTGGGGGCACCATTAAAGGCCCCTAAATGTGGGGGGGCCCTATAAGGTCCCTGTATGTTGTTGGGGCCCCATTCAAGGCACACAAATGTTGTGGGGTCCCCTTAAGGCCCCTGTATGTTTTAGGACCCCCATAAGGCCCATGAATGTTTTGGGTCCTCCATAAAGCCCCCTCTATGTTGTGGGGGCCTCTTAAGTCCCCTGTATATTGTGGGGGCCCCATTCAAGGTCCCTAAATGTTGAGGCCCCCATACGGCCCCTGTATGTTGTGGGGTCCACATTCAAGGCCCCCAAATGCTGTGGGGCTCCCATAAGGCCCCTAAATGTGGTGGGGCCCTCATAAGGCCCCTAAATGTTTTGGGGTCCCATAAGGCCTCTGAATGTTGTGGGGCTCCATTCAAGACCCTTGAATGTTGTGGGGCTCCATTCAAGGCCCCTGAATGTTGTGGGGCTCCATTCATGGCCCCTGAGTATTTTGGGGCCGCACTCAAGGTCCTGGAGATTTTTGGGGCCCCGCTCAAAGCCCACTATATTTACTATTTTGCCATAGGCAAACTTAAACTCTATCAGTTCTCTATCTGTTAAACACTAAAACGTAACTTTTATTATATCTAACTCTTAACCTCTATACACACTATTTAAAAACCTGATCTCTAACCTCATCATTTAACCCTTTTTGCTTCTGAAAGAGGGAATAACTCCCTTTCTATTATCAAGTCTGGTGGAACCCCACCTACTAACAGGGGAGCCTTGATAAAGCCAGGTTAGCTGGCGAAACATGTCGGCGAGATCAGATATGACGTTTTAAATTGTGATCTCTCCCCTCTGTCTACAAGTGTCACCTGCTGCAGACGGTGTCACAAGGGGGCCTTATTTGTTCTGTGTCTATGAGATTAGCGACGACTGTCCAAGTAGTTGGCTTGGGATCCCTTACTGAAGCTAGTACTTTGCTATAGATATAAGGCTCTCCTGTTAATAGGTGGGGTTCCACCAGACTTGATAATAGAAAGGGAGTTATTCCCTATTTCAGAAGCAAAAAGGGTTAAATGATGAGGTTAGAGATCAGGTTTTTAAATAGTGTGTATAGAGGTTAAGAGTTAGATATAATAAAAGTTACGTTTTAGTGTTTAACAGATAGAGAACTGATAGAGTTTAAGTTTGCCTATGGCAAAATAGTAAATATAGTGATCAAAAGTCACTCCCTGTTCTCTTGCGAGATTCCCAATTTTTTGGAGATTATGTGACCGCTCAAAGCCCCTCACCAGATCTCACCAGCCCCACACGACTGGAGGAACTTGAGTGGGGGTGAAAGCCGTGGCTGAGTGGGACCACTCAAGTTTCCTTCATGTGAGGCCCCACTCAAGTTCTCCATTTACTTATGTGGACCTTCTACCTGGCTACCTACCTACGGGGACCCACTATCTACTTACCTACGGGGGTCCCTATAAAACTAAGTACCAGGGCACCAAAGGGGTAATTATTACTATTTGGAGAACTATGAATGGGGAGTTTGTTCATAGGGAGGTGTGTACAGGTGGGATTGTGAGTCTCAGGTGTTTGTGTTGTGAATTCTGCAGGGACGAGTGGTGTCCAGAAGAAGTCCTCATCGTGGTGTGGACCGGATGGAGAAGAAAAGGGAAAGTGAACGACTCATAAGAGAAACATCTCCTGTGAGTCACTAAATGTAACTGCAGTGTGTGCCACTCTGGGCCACATGTATGAAAACTGCCTAGGTGTAAGACTTTCTTTGTTGAACATAGCAACCAATCAGAGCTCCCTTTTATAGTGCTCTGAAAAAATGAAGGGGAACTCTGATTGGTTGCTATGGGCTCTTATTGGTTGCTATGGGCGACAAAGAAAGTCTTAGACCTAGACAGTTTTCATACATTTCCCCCTATATGGTCAGTGTATGGTGGTAATATTGGTGTTATTGTAATGGATTACATTCAGTAACAGTATCGTGCATTATTCTGCATCTTTGGAGTTATGCGGTGATGATGTGGCCGTATTACTTGGTCTTTGTATATTGTGGTTATTGGTAATATCGGCTTTAGTATGTTGGTTTGGTTAGTAACATTATAGTAATATTTGTCACCATACGTTGTGACATGTGGTGGTATTATTTGGTCTTTGTATATTGTTTGGTTATATTGGTCTGGCTATACTGGTTTGGTCTACAACAGGGGTGTCAAACTGCAGCCCTCCAGCTGTTGAGAAACTACAAATCCCATCATGTGTTATAGATTATATAAATGCATCATGGGAGTTGTAGTTTCCCAACAGCTGGAGGGCCGCAGTTTGACACGTGTGGTCTACAACATTGCAGTGGTATTAGTCACTATATGGTAGTGATATGTGGCAGTATTATTTGGACTTTGTATATTGTTGGGTTATATTGGACTGGGTATACTGGTTTGGTCAGTAACATAGTGGTGACAAACGTTGATCATGCAGTGTTATTTGCTGGCCCTTGTATAGGTACTCATTTCTGCAATATAGATAAACTGTACGTGTAAAATTCGACAAGAACTAAATCCAAAGACAATGGCGCAATTCCATTTTTTTTTCTGGGGTTGGTTGGCATTGGTGGCTGGGCGTGGTTGTTGGAGGCGGAGTGATGTGGTTAACAGGGGTGGGGTTAACAGGGGCGGGGTTGACGGGGGACCCAGGTGCTTTAGTTATAAGGGGCCCTGAAATTTCAGATGGCATCCCTGACAGTAGCCAATGCTCGGTACCTGCTATCATGGTAAATAAAATCATGGGTTGCATTAAAAGAGGCATAGATGCAAATGACAAAAACATAGGGCCTCATGTATGAAAACTGTATAGGTCTAAAACTTTCTGTGTTGCGCATAGCTACCACTCAGGGCCCGCCTTTCATTTCACATAGTGCTCTGTAAAAATGAGAGGGGAGCTCTGATTGGTTGCTATGGTAAACGAAGAAAGTCTAAGACCTAGACAGTTTTCATATATGTCCACCATAGTTTTGTCTCAAATCACTAGTGAGGCCACATATGGAATACTGTATGCAGTTTTTGACACCAATGTATAAGAAGGACACAGCTGAGCTGGAGCGGGTGCACAGAAGGTTTATCAAGTTGGGTTTTGATAGATTGCAGGTTAGTTAAATTGGGGTTTTTCAGCTTTGGAAAAAAAGGCTGCTTAGAGACGATTTAATTACCACTTACAAATACAGGTGTAATCATCATCATAGATGGGAAATATTTATTGTAAGACTATGTGAGACTATGGAAATTGCTGGTGGATTCATTAAGTGGATTCAGTAAAACTAGAATCTAGGGATGGTAAGTTGATATAGGGATTTAGGGGCTGTTCACACAACAATATCTGTCGGGATACTGTGAATAAAGGTACCCCGACGGATATCGTAACGTAGCTGCCGCAGCCCTACTAGGGTCAGAAGAGCAGGTGTAGTCCTATGCAGGGCTGTTGCTAGGCTAAATTGCACTCAGGGCGGGGTGAAGAAATTCCCCCCATCCCCCGGAACATAATGCGCCACAATGCTTTAACACAATGTGCTACGTATAAAACCACTAAATAATAGTCATACAGTTACCAAATAATGCTGCTACACAAAAACAGAATAAAAAAGGCTAATAGTACATAGTGACCGAATAACACTGCCACACCATGACTACATAGTGACTGAATAACACACCATACCATAAATGAATATATACTACAACCAATATTATTGTCATACAGTGACCATACAGAGATGGATACCATCTGTACAGACATATAATCGATTACAGTAAAGTTACATCCAGGCACTTACAGGAGACATCTGTTCTCTTTCTCTTTTTTTTCTCCATCTTTCCCAGACCGTCATGACGTCTTCTCCAGGCCATGACTCTTCAGTGTAGAATTAACAAAACAAACATCTTAGACTCCTCACTTAATCAGCACTTCTCTACCCATCTATAGCGAACCAAATGGTAATAATGACCCCAACAGTAAAAGTGCCCCCAAAAGACTCTGGGGCTCCCATTTGTGCATCAATATTTACTCAAATATTATGAGAGAGGCAATAAAGTCCACTCCCTGTTGGCTAAGCAGCTCAGGGAAGATACGTTTAAATGAACCCCTCATGCTTTGTGACACTCAGACGGCCACATGATACATAACCAGTGTCGGACTGGGGGGTCTGGGGCCCACAGGAGAGTTGATCTTGGGGGGCAAACCCCATAGCTACTGTACATGAAAATATGACCGGCCTCTCGGGTCCCCTTTAGGTAGTCAGGTCCCCCTGTAGGTAGTCAGGGCCCCCTTTAGTTTTAGGCAGTCAGGGTCCCCTTTAGGCAGTCAGGGCCCCCTTTAGTTTTAGGTAGTCAGGGCCCCATTTAGGCAGTCAGGGCCCCTTTAGTTTTAGGAAGTCAGGGCCCCCTTTAGGCAGTCAGGGCCTCCTTTAGTTTTAGGCAGTCAGAGTTCCCTTTAGGCAGACAGGGCCCCCTTTAGGCAGGCAGGGCCCTCTTTAGGTAGCAGCGCCCCCTTTAGGCAGTCAGGGACCCCTTTAGGTAGTCAGGGCCCCCTTTAGTTTTAGGCAGTCAGGGCCTCCTTTAGTTTTATGCAGTCAGGGCCCCCTTTAGGCAGTCAGGGCTCCTTTAGTTTTAGGCATTAGACATTAGTCCCCGACTCCCGGGCCCTGTGTCCTGAGCGCTCAGAGACAGGGCCCGGGCATTCAGAGACAGGATGCAGAGGCCGGGCCCCAGGGAGCTGCGGCACTGCCTCCGGGGCCCACTGCAGCTCGGGGCCCGCCGGGGGATCGGCCCAGTCCAAGCCTGTACATAGCCCCACAACTATAGCACAACTTTTTCATTAATATTTTTCAGACTTATACTCTCTTCCGGATATCCTCCCCGGTGACCAACAGAGACAAGATCTCAGGTTAGACCAGTTTCTTACTTCTTGTCACTTAACAAAGCTACCTAAAGAGGCAGTGGACTCTTCAAATGCAGAAGTCACCGCTGAGGAAATTGAGGATGTGCTTAGACAGCTCCCTAATGGTAAGGCGCCGGAACCAGACGGTCTAACGTACCTCTATTACCAGATTTTTCAATCTGAGCTCTCTCTGTATCAAGTACAACTTTTAATGCAATATTGAAAGGTTCCTCAGTCCCGCCCTCCTTTTTGCATTCCTATATTATCCTCATACCAAAGCTGGAGAAAGAACCACTGGAGGTTTCCCATTGCTGAACGCTAATCTTAAAATATTTACTAAATTACTGACTAGCCATGTGGCTACCACGGATCATACACAAGGATCAGGTGGGATTTGTGCAGAACCATCAGGGAGGGGATAATACATGCCGAGTTATCAATCTAATTGATGTCATCAACAAACAGGGTCAATCAGACGCTGAAAAAGCATTTGACCGTCTCAACTGGTCATATATGTTTTTAGTTCTGAAACATTTTGGTATTTCAGGTCCCTTCCTTCAAGGCCTTCATCAGTTGTACTCTACTCCAACGGCCACAATTTGGCTACAGCATAGCATGTCACCAGGGTCAGGACAAGGCATTTTGGTGCCCTAGGCAAGTACAGCCAATGGCGCCGCCCCCCCGCACGCCCCAAAAAATGTCCCTCCCCCACACACTAATTCCTCTCACCCCTGCGCCAGGTTCTGTCACTAATTTTCTGCATATTCCACATAGCTCCAGTCCATCTCCTCAGCAGTCACTGCACAATGAAAATCAGCTCTGACAAATTGGCTTTTTCAAAATCGCTCCCCTCCGTATGACAGTGTAATACCCCTAAATAACAGTCACCTAATAATCCACCGATACATGGAGCAAATCTACCGGACAAATGATTGTTACTAAAAACACTCCTACAAAACCAAGACCCAAAACTATTACTACTTAAGGCTCAAATAATCCTGCCAGACCCTGACCAAACGCTACCACCACATGTGACTATCAACTGTACACAGGCTCTAATTACATATACCACCGCCATACAGTGACTAGATAGTGGTAGATACTAGTTGTATGTAGACTCTGCAGACATATAAGTGATTACACGGCAGTTACATTTAGTGACTCACCGGAGACATCATTTCTGATCAGCGTCGTTCACTTTCCCTTTTCTTCTCCATCCAGTTCACACCTTCATGCTGATTGCTCCCGGCCAATACTCGTCCCTGCAGATTTGGACACAAATATCTTAGAATCCTCACATTTCCAGTAACTCCTTAATTATAGGTATATAAGTCCCTCAGTTAGACAGGTATATAGATATGCTCTCTCAGTCAGGCAGGTATATGTATATTGTCCCCTTAGACAGGTAGGTATATAAATATAGGGGCACTCAGGCAGGTATATAGATATATGGTCACTCTCAGGCAGGTATATAGATATAGGGTCACTCTCAAGCAGGTATATGATATAGGGTCACTCTCAGGCAGGTATATTGAGATAGGGGCACTCTCAGGCAGGTATATTGATATAGGGGCACTCAGGCAGGTTATATAGCTATAGGGGCTCAGGCAGGTATATAGGGGCACACAGGTAGGTATATAGCTATAGTGGCTCAGGCAGGCGTATTAGGCCACAGGCAGGCGTATGGGGCCACAGGAAGGCATATAGGGGCCACAGGCAGGCGTATAGGGGCCACAGGCAGGCATATGGGGGCCACAGGCAGGCGTATGGGGGCCACAGGCATGCGTATGGGGGCCACAGGCAGGCGTATTGGGGCAACAGGCAGGCGTATGGGGGTCACAGGCAGGCATATGGGGGCCACAGGCAGGCGAATGGGGGCCACAGGCAGGCGAATGGGGGCCACAGGCAGGCGTATAGGGCCACAGGCAGGCGTATGGGGGACACAGGCAGGCGTATGGGGGCCACAGGCAGGCGTATGGGGGCCACAGGCAGGCGTATGGGGCCACAGGCAGGCATATGGGGGCTCAGGCAGGCAAAAATAACAAAATTTATACTCACTTTACCTGCTTCCCGGGCGCGCGCTCCTCTTCTGTCGTCTTCTTTTCCGGCCGCGCGCTCCTCTTCAGTCCGACACCGGAGACGTGATGATGTCATCACGCCTCCAGCGCCGGGACGCTCCTCCGGCAGCTCTTCGGGCGCACGGCCTATGACGCGCTGTGCGCCTGAGGAGAGGCAGCGTCGCGATGACATCACTTCATCGCGACCCTGCCAACTGAGCCGCACGGGGCCGCGGCGGGTCCTCAGCGGTATGAGGACCCGGCAGCCCCGTTGTGTCGGACCGTGACTTACCGGAGGATCCAGCAATCCACAGAAGCGCTCAAAGAGACCGCCGGCGCTTCAGGCCCATGGCAGCGGCCTGGAGCCCAGCGAGGTTCGGGGCCTCTGACTGTGCCCCTTAGGCATAGGCAGAGGTGGGCGCCCTAGGCGATCGCCTACCTCTGCCTACCCGTCGTCCCGCCTCTGCATGTCTACCTTTATTAACATATTTAATGGAACCCAACAGGGGTGCCCCTTATAACCGCTATTGTTTGTTATGTGTGTTGAACCACTTGCCGCTGCCACCCGCCTCGATGCCTCTATTCAGGGAGATAGGGTCCGAGATCATGAATTTAAATTGTCGCTTTTTGCTGATGACATCTTACTTTATCAAATCTTCATATTACTCTCCCAAATTTACACACTTTTTTGGATGACTTTTATAGCATTTCTGGTTATAAAATAAATAGAACAAAAACAGAAGCACTTCCTCTGGGTACACCCAGGGATCAGCTTTTGACCCTTGAATCAAACTATCAATATCATTGGAAGGAGGTCTCTCTCAAATATTTAGGGATCCATAAAACTAAATCCTACGCGTAACTCTATAGTCAAAACTTTCCCAAATTATGACTTGCATAGCGCATGATGTGTCTCCATTATCTCTTGCATTACTCCCCTGGGTCTGGAGCGCCTCCTTCATGAAAAATATTTTTCCTTTTCCATCCAACATAAATTAGCTTCGATTAGCATACGTAAAATATATCATAACCTAATTCACATGTCAGGCACCCTCATGCCAATCTCCAACAAACCACATTCATTTCTTGGGAGTTCCAAGTTAGCCCCTCCTACGTCTTAACCAGGTGATGATCGGTGGTAGGCCCACTTTCCATGCTATCCATCGAGTCCATTGCTCATAAATCCTTCAACTTTCAATATATCCAACTGAGACACTTCCTTTCTTCCTTTGGCAGTACTCTCAACGCCCAAAAACCTCTTACTAGATTTGAACAAATGTGTCTTCAACATTCGCCTCCGAGACATTCCATTTCCACCTTGTATAACGAACTTTCCACTGCAGACCAATCTGACCTCCCCGCCTATTGTGCGGCCTGGGAAGAGGAACTTGGAAAGCATTTTACTCTTCCACAGTGGCATAAATGTTTTAGTCTTACCCATAGAGCGGTTGTAGCGACAAAAGCCCAGGAGACCAGTTTTAAAATTTTGACCCGGTGGTACAGGGTTCCCCAGGTGCTCCATAAATGGTATCCATTGGTTCCTGAGGCGTGCTGGCGTTGTGGGTCGGCCAGGGGAACAATGCTACATATTTAGTTGGAATGTGCCACCCGGCAAGGTTTTTGGAAGGCAATATATTATTCCCTTAAGGAGACCCCTGGGATTATCTATTTCGAGGACTCCTGAAGCGGCTTTGTTATTCATGTTTGACATGGGGGCTCCAGCTTATAAGAAGTCCCTTCGTAGACATCTATTGCAGACAGCCAAGACTGTTATTCCCAGACAATGGAAGTCCCCGGAGCCTCCCTCACTTGAGGAATGGTTAACTGAGGTGACACATACTTACCATATGGAGGAACTCTTAGCTACTACAGAAGAACAGGCCCAGTTGCTGGCCAGGACGTGGACACCCTGGCTCCAATTTAAAAACAAATCTGCTTTCAGCTCTCTCACCATTTAGGCTATGAATTAACTTTGCGAATATTGGCAAGGTGTGAAAACCCCCACTTCTTGCCCTCTTCACACTCCTATCCCTCCCACTCCCTCCCTTCTGCTCCCCCCCCTTTCTTGTTTGTTTTTCTCCCTGTGTGAATGTGATGTTGCTGTGTATGTTTTGTTGGTCAGGTTTGTGGCCGAAAGGTGGAGTATATCTTAACATTTTATTTGGGACCACTAACATCCCCTTAAGTCCAGAGACCAGATGATTATATTCCTCACTTATAGCAAACTAGATTTTCTGCTTGTCAACTTTATACTATTTGTAGTTTGTATACTTATGTTCTTAACCGCAGCATCTTTGACTGCTGCCTTTTGTTTGTTAACCATAAGTGCATTATAATCTTTTCATGCAATTTGTTTTATTGCATATTGTGAAACTACTGTTTAAACCACTGTATCGCAAGTTCACGCCTTACTAATATTAATATGTTGCTGTACATTTTTTCTTTATTTGTTTCTCAATAAATTTTCTTTAAATTCGAAAAACTTTCCCAAATTATACCTGGAAATTAAAAATTTGCTCTAAAGATGGAAGCCGTCGCCTTTATCATTATTAGGTAGGATAGCTGCCATAAAAATGACACTGGTGAGATCATTTGTGGCATTTGCGCAATAATGGCTTTCTTCTCGCGACTTGACCATGCAGCCCATTTTTCTTCAAATGCCTCCTTATTGTGCATCTTGAAACAGCCACACCACTAGTTTTCAGACTTCTGTGTTTCAGCTGATGTTATTTGTGGGTTTTTCTTTGCATCCCGAACAATTTTCCTGGCAGTTGTGGCCGAAATCTTTGTTGGGCTACCTGACCGTGGTTTGGTTTTTACAGATTCCCTTATTTTCCATTTGTTAATCACAGTTTGAACACTGCTGACTGACATTATCAATTCCTTGGATATCTTTTTGTATCCCTTTCTTGTTTTAAACAGTTCAACTACCTTTCCCGTAGCTCTATTGACAATTCTTTTGCTTTCCCCATGACTCACAACCCAGAGCCGTCAGTGGCTGGATGAAAGATGCAAGAGTCTCTCTGGATCCCAGAATCTCACTCAGCTTTTATGCACACACACTGATAACAAGCAAACAGGTCACAGGTGAGGAGGTTACCTTTAGTAGCCATTCAAACCCATTTGTGTGAACTTCTGTGCATGTTATGAGGCCAAAATCACCAGGGTGTGTAAACTTTTAATCAGGGTCATTTGGATGTTTTTGGTTGTCATTATTATTTAAAAAGAAAAAACACAGTAGTTTGACAGTGGCTTCACCGAACCACTAATCATGAGTGGAAAAAAAGTTTTTGTGTTATCATTCATATTTTCTGAAAAAAGGCCAAGAAAGCAAAAATTCTGCTGGGGTATGTAAACTTTTGAGCACAACTATATGAAAGTGGTGAATGTGCAGTCATAAATGGTAGTATAGGTTCGAAGCACCTCAAAACTGTTTGCCGCATTCTGGAACTTTGGCACATTAGTGATGCGCCAAACAGGTGTATTTGACATACAATAATAGCCGGGCACACCACAGGTCTTTCTGAGCCTTGTGGTGCAACATACAAGATCACTACCATAGTTTCTAGTCACTGACATGCTATTCTAACACCTTGTATTTTATTTCTAGCCTGCTATAATGTGTTTGTAATCACTGATAACACTAAACTAACTCCATATATATGTGATTAAGAACGGGATTTATGGTAGTTGCTATATTGATTTACCGTATAAACTCAAGTATAAGCCGAGTTTTTCAGCACAAAAAATGTGCTGAAAAATCCCTCCACGGCTTATACACGAGTCACTGTCGGCACTCGGGCGCTGCGATGGCCCAGGCGCCAGCAGAGACACTTCAGTTATACGCGACTCCTCAGGGAGCGCATATAACTGAAGGTCGAGTCAGCTGACAACGTCCGGGCACTGCCGTGGCCCGGGCGCTGTCAGCAATCTCTTCCCCTGTATGCAACTCCTCCGGAGCGCATACAGGTGAAGAGATATCACTGCGGAGCAGAGAGCGAGCGCTCCCTGCTCCGCAGTGGACTCCGGACAGCCGCAAGCAGACGCGGCTGTCCGGAGTTTCCGGCACAGGCAGCGCGCGTCATCACGCTGCGTGCGCGGCCTGATGACATCACCCTGCCTGTGCCCCAAGACGGAGGAAAGCGCCCGGGAGACCGGACAGCGAGTGAGTGAGGTAAGTGTTTGTATTTGTGTTTTTTAAATCCTACCTATACCCTGCCTATAGAGACATATACCTACCTATACCCTGCCTATATAGACATATACCTGCCTACACCCTGCCTATAGAGACATATCCTGCCTATACCTGCCTATAAGGACAAAACACTGCCTATAACCCAAACCCATAAGGACATATACCTGCCTATACGGACATAAACCTGCTTATACCCTGTCTATAACCTGCATATAGAGACATATACCTGTCTATACCCTGCTTATAAAGACATATACCTGCCTATACCCTGCCTATAAGGACATATCCCTGCCTATAAGGACATATCCCTGCCTATAACGACATATACCTGCCTATACCATGCATATAACCTGCCTATGGGGACATATACCTGCCTATGGGGGACATATACCTGCCTATAACCTGCCTATGTAGGACCTATACCTGCCTATGGGGGACATTAAACTGCCTATACCTGCCTATGGAGGACATATACCTGCTTCTACATACCTATGTGGATATTAAACTGCCTATACCTGCCTATGGGTTAAATTAAACTGCCTATGTTATTTTATTGGTATCCATTTTTATATTTTAAATTTTCCATTAGCTTCTGCATTTTCCACCCTTGGCTTATACTCGAGTCATTAAGTTTTCCTGTTTTCTGTGGCAAAAGTAGGTGCCTCGGCTTATACTCGGGTCGGCTTATACTCGAGTATACACGGTAATTAATTTCGATTATTTAATTTTAAATTATATAAATCTTAAAGGGAACCTGTCACATAGGTTGTGCCCCCCTTGCTGAGGGCAGCACAAGGTAGTGTCAGGCATATCTGTTATCCATAGCTGTGTCCCTTTGCTTCAGTAAGATAGCAGACAGTTTTAGTCATGCATTTAGTACCCTCAAATCTTATTCATAAGAGCATGATGTGTTACAGCTCCACTCACCAAAGGCTTATGCACCGCCCACAGACAGTTAATTCACATGTTTCTACCTTTTCAAAGTAATCAGGTTGTCAGTTGGAGGTGGGAGGGGGCGGGGCTTTTAGCCTCCGATTGGCTCCGGGTTTGAAAAAAAACTGACACTGCATCATGAAAGGATCTCTTCAAATGACTCTCTGCTGAAAACTGCATATATTGACATTAAATACACAACAAAACTACAGTGCATCTAACAGAATAAGGGACACAAGCGCTGGAAACAGGCAGGTCTGACAAACTACCACGTTGTTTCTGTCCTCAGCCATGGGGGCAAAAACTATGTGACAGGTTCTCTTTAAATACATTTTATAGGAAATAATTTTATATTTTTGAGATATTATTTTATATTAATTTTATGTTATATAATTATATGCAAAGTAATAATCATTTAATTTAATATAAAATTATGATAATAATTAGAATTTACTTTTTATATTTTACAGGAATAAGTAAAGAAATAATGGGTACATTATTTGATCCTTTAATGGCAAATCTAGTTTCATTAACAACAACTCAGGACTCAGACAAACACTATTGAAATAGTTTAACTGCCTGTTTCGAGCAGTAATGCGCCTTAGTTTGTGCAGAGCAACATACTATCTCTCTCTCTGTGTCTAAAGGATATGTTGACACAGTAGCGTTTTAGGATCCCGATTTTGGATCCACTTTGGATCTGAAAATCGCATCCAAAAACGCAACGTCGATCGGATCCAAGACGCATCCAACACACAATTCTTTCGGATCAAGAATTGACATGTCAATTTTTAGAACGAATCCAAAAGATAGATCCGAAAGATGCAAGTAAACATGCATTAGCGAAAACGCGTCTGAACGTCGATGCGTGTTTCATATTGCAAGCAATATAAAACACACTGCTCTTTGCTAATCCATGTTTGGGTCCGGTCTAGACGGATCCAAACACGCATCTAATACAATATGTTTCACACGGTTTACTGCTACACTCCATAGAACATACCCTAATTAGATACGAATGTGTGCGACGCGCCCCTCAGTGAAGCCCCACATCTTTGGGCGCATTACATAATGTGTCGGCCATGTAATCAACAATGTCACAGTCAAAACCGCGCCTTAAAGTGGAATCAGGCGAGAACTAATCACTTTTGGCGCATTAAATGCCAGAACATTAAAACTGACCCCTTCATACATGTCGCTCTTAGGGAGACATGTATGCAAACATACGCGTCAAAGTGCATTGTACACAGTGTAAAGTGTGGTTTTTAAGTGTGTTTCATAAAATGCATTTCCTAACAAGTTCAATGTTTCCTTCCTCTGTGTTTGGCACATTATCTGAACATTGTCCATTAGTAATGCGCCAATATGTGTATTAGGCTATAGACTTAAGGCTGAAAGATACATAAGAAACCCTATGTAATGATCTTTGCTGGTGAGACCACAAGTCCGCAGCAAGCACCTGAATGTGGTTAATAATCTAGGGTAGAGCTAGCAAAATAAGAATTCAACCCATAGATCACCACTGTAAAAATTTCTTATCATTCTTACTGCAGTAAAAAACAAAAATAAAAAATCAGGCGACTTTTATATGCCTATTTATTTTAAAATACATTTCTTATAGGAGATATTTTTACATATTTTTGGATATTACAAATACATATTTTACCATTAATTTTAAGATTTTTTTCTGCTATTTATTTCTGCTCGACTTTGGCCTGCTAGGTCGTTTTATATAACATGATGTCAAAAACACAACAGAGCAGGGTTGAGAAAATTTACTACTGAAGTACTATATCTCTCAGCAACTGCCAGACTTTTTTGGCGTTATCAGTTCTTGGACGGTTCTGCTGAAAAACTTCCTAGGGTGTCTATAAGAAGGTATATGAATTTTGCATACATTAAAAACTGTCCAAAAACAGTCCACAAAAACCAGTCCAAAAAACACACCAAAAAACTGAAAACCACCCATAAAACTCGTCAGAAACCCAGCTGCTTTGGACAAACAAAACTGAATATCAAAGCAGTTTTTTAGGTTGATTGGTTTTTTGAGAAACAAGTCTTTTGACCCATGGCTGTTTAGACCGAAGCCTAATAGTACGAATGTGGTTGCGAAGCACCCCGATAATTGGCCCCCACTATTTACACATTAAAATTGTCGAACAACGGCAATAACATTAGTGTTTAATGCAACAACATTGCAGCACCACTCACTTTATGGTATAATTTACCTCCAGAAAAGGGTGAAAAATTGCTTCATACATGTCCCCCTTTGGATATGTTCACACAGTGTGTTGACTCCGTCTTGGAATCCGTTTTTAGATGCTTATTTAGATGTGTTTTCTGACCCGAAATGGACCCAGAACCCTGCATCTAAACAATGTTCAGTGTGATTACATTGCTTTTATTCAATGTAAAACACGCATCGTGAGATTCAGACTAGTAGATTCTGATGCTTGTTTATATTTGCGTAGATTCTGATCCTTCAAGAAATGTCAATTCAATTCTTGAATCCAATTAGATGCAGCATATCCCACTCTATTTTAAAACCTATAGGGTTTTCGTCTTCTGCCATGCAAGCAAAAACAGCCTTCCAACACTGTGAGCACCTGTCCGGTATCTTTTGACATCATAGCACCATGAGGTTATGGGGGACGGTTCTATCCGTGGTTTGCCCATCGCTCTCAACCACTGACATGTTCATGCTCTGCCTGAAAAACGAACGGAAGACTTAACATGTTCTAAGCTTTTAGGAACGCCAGCGGTGTGAAAAACCGTCCGGTAATAAATCCGTTCAGATGGGAACTTGCTGGCCGATTATTAATAAGTCTATCAGCACTGGCCCGTGACCTGCCATAGGGCAAACTGGGCATTTGCCCCGGAGGCCGTTTTGGGTTTGTACTGGGGTCTCGTGGCACAGGCACGGCTCGTGAGCGCCCACCGAGGTGGCCGGTGATTCCCCCTTCCCGGCGGGCCCCGAGTCCGGCGCACGCACAGGGGCCGCAAGGGTCACAATCATGCGACCTGACCCTGTGGCATGGGGCCGACAGGACCCCCCACACCACAAACCCGCGAGATTACGGCCCGGAGTGACTGACTCCAGCCATGCAGCCAATCCCGAGCCGTCGCTTGCACCGTAATCGGATGTCAAGTAGCGGCCGAGAGCTGAAACAGCTGGATCTTATGATCCAGTCTGTTCAGCTTCCCAGGAGCTGCAGGGCAAGGCGCGCAGATATGTGTATGACATCAATCGCGCACCTGCTACCCGCGCCCCCATTTGGTGAGAGCAGCCGCTCCGCGGACCACAAGAGAAGTAAGAAAAGAAAGAGGGACAAACAGGTGATAAAGATCTTTATTGAGTTTTTTTAAAACTACTTATTGGCCCAGCGCCTCGGCTATTATACTGTCCCTGCACAAGCTAAAAACTGCCTCTCCTTGCTATATCCTGGCCACTGCTGGCGCAAAATACTGGACCTTGTCAGTCTATATACTATCCTGCCAAGCACTGATATGAATTCCCCTGCCTGGATATATACTGCCCTGCCTATATACTGCCCCTGCCTGCCTATATACTACCCCTGCCTGTCTATATACGGCCCCTGCCTGGCTATATACTGCCCCTACCTAGCTATATACTGCCCCTTCCTATCTATATACGCCCCGTAGCACCTGTCTATAAACTGTCCCCTGCCTGGCTAAATACTGCCCCTCACCTAGCTATAATCTCTACTGCCCCTTGCCTGATGCTATGATACTGCCCCTGCTGCCGGAAATAATACCCTCGCTCTGGCTATATACTAGCCTCTGCCTGGCTATATTAGTACGAGCCCCTTCCTCCTATATACTGAGCCGCCTACCTAGCTATATACCTCTACACTGCCCCTACCCTGGCTGTATACTGCCCCTGGCATCTATATATCTGGGCCCCTACTCTACTATGAGTACTGCCCAGCCTGGCTAAATACGCCCCTGCCTGTCTATATAACTGCGCCCTAACCTGCCTATATATGACGCCGCCTGTGCTAATAACTGCCCCTGCCTGGCTATATACAAAAACCCTGGCCCTGGCTATATAACTAGCCTCTGGCCCTAGCTATAAGATAGCACTGCGTGCCCTATTCTTAACAGTGCCTGCATCCAATAAAACTGCCCCTATGCTGGCTATATACAAGTCCCTGCACTGCTATATACAACGCCACCTACCATAGCTATATACTGCCACCTTGCCTGGCTAGTAACCTGCCCCTGCCAGCCTAAATGATGACCCCTGACTGATTTGCCTTGGCTAACATACTCGCCTCAGCCCTGGACTATTATACGGCTCCCTGCCTGCTAAAACTGCCCCCAAACCTAGCTATATACTTCGCCCCCTGCCTGGCTGTATACTGCCCCTAGCCCAAGCCCTATATAAAAAATATAGATAATTATAACTAAAAAATTAAAAAAGACAACAAAACACAACTGCCCCTAAAACCTAGCTATATACTGCCCCGCCTGGCTATATACTGCCACTACCTGCCTATATTATGAACGGCCAAAGCCTGGCTATATAACTGCCCCTAGCCTTGCTACTAAAACATACCCTGCCTGGCTAATATACACTGGCCCCTGCCTGGCTATACAACTCGCCCCTGCTGGATATATGATCGCCCCTGGCCTTCCTATAAACAGCACTGCCTGCCACTATAATAACTGCCCCTGCATGGCTATAAAACTGCCCCTGGCCCAATCTATATGATGCCCCTTGGCCCATGCCTATAAACTTGCCCCTATCCTGCCTATTAAACTGCCCCTAACCTGGCTATAATACGGCCCTGCCTTTCTATATAATGCCCCTGCCAGGCAATATAACTGCCCCTGCCTTTGCTATATACTGCACCCTAGCCCTTCCTATATATGCCCTGCCTAGCCTATATGATGACCCTGCTACCTATATGATGCGCCCTGCCCTGGACTATAATACTGGCCCTGGCCCGCCTAGTTAATGGCCTGCCTGCTAATTACCGCCCCTCGGCCATCACCTGGCTAATACTTGGGCATCCCCATCTACCTAGCCTATTTACTGAGGGCACCCTAGTTACGTGCAGATTACTGTGTGGCAGCCCCACTAACTGTCAAGTAACTGGGGAGCAGCCCGCACTAACCTGGCTAGTTACTGGGGACAGTAGCCCTTGTTTACCTGGCTAGTTACATAAGGGTAAGGCCCTATCTACCTACCAAATTCAAGGAGGAAGGCCCCTTTTTTACCTACCTAATGGGGTCTACCTATTTATATGCCACATATCGTGGACGATTTTAAATTCTAATTTATAGAGACTACCAATACCGTGTTGGGGGGGTTTTGGGGCAGTGATAGAACAGTGCCTGAAAGCAAGAGAGGTAATCAAGATGATGATTTGTGGTTAAATTCTACCGGGACCTAGATATGACTGGATAGAAGAAGACATTGCAAGCTGTACCGTACAGAGAAAGAAATGGAAGGAACGACCTCATCAGAAGACATCCATGGAGGTTTGGGCAATGGAGAAGAAAAGGAGAAGAAGACAACTCCCATCAGAGATACCGTTCTCCTGTGAGCCCTGCAGTCCAGGGTCCATATACTTCTGTGCTGGTTCAGTGCTGTATTCCATGTGATGGTGACCTGACTACATGGGGATGTGAATGGGTGGGGGTTGGAAGTTATGTTGGTTCTTGTATAGAGGCAGTGTGGGCTTGTCCCTGATTGTAAAGCAAGTATACACCTGACTCTGTGACGAGGGTTTTTTTTCTGCACCACTGTTTCTGTCTTGCTTGTGTGTAGGGAGCTCTCACACAGAGCGGTTTTGGTGCATTTTTTTATGTGTCTTTTTGGGCAGAAATGTACAGCATTTACTCTGCGTTTCTGCACAAAAATGCACCAAAAACACATAAAAAATGCACCGAAAACACTCCGTGTGAAAGCACCTTTAAGTGTATTTTTATTTTAGAAAGTGGCGAGGTGCGGGGAACAAGGGACATTTTGTAAGCGGATATTGTATGTGGGCTGCCGGGGGCTTAGTGCCAGGGCTGATTTTTATTCCCATTCCGGCCCTGTCTATCAGGTTGGTTGACAGTTGGTTTACAGACGGCTTTCAAATCCGAAAACCATCTGTAAATCCGACCAAAAATCCTGCCGTGGGGACAAGCCCTAAATGTTTTACTTTGTGATGTAACGTACATTTATTTTATTATTTAGATGTATGTTTTTTAGTTTTTCATATTAAGGATTAAAAAAAATCATTGTTATTTTACTGTGATAAATTAGCTGCTGGGTTTCTATACCTCATCACAGAACTGAATGGCCGGGAGTAAAGTTGGAAAGGGTCACAGAGCAGGGTCATGAGGCGATATTTATGTAGAAATGTCCTTAGTGTGGGATTTTTATATATTTAGCACCACATGAAGTGCAGGATTTTCCTTCATTACCTTGACTTCCCTCATTTACTACTGATACATTGAATGCTGGGTTTCTGCTTCTTGTCACAGAACAGAATAGCCAGGAGTAAAGTTGGAGATGGTGAAAGGGTTAAATACTGACCAGGGTCTTGTGGTGACTATTAGAAATGTCCTTAGTGTGGGATTTTTGTACCACATGAAGCGCAGGATTTTCCTTCTGTACCTTGCCTTCCCTCATATACTACTGATACATTGCTGGGTGTCTTCTTCTTGTCACTGAGCAGAATGGCCGGGAGTAAAGTTGGAGACGGTGAAAGGGTTAATACAGAGCAGGGTCATGAGGTGACTATTAAAAATGTCCCTAGTGTGGGATTTCTCTGCAATTTGCACCACATGAAGTGCTGGATTTTCCTTCTGTACCTTGCCATCCCTCATATACTACTGATACATGGCTGGGTTTCTTGTCACAGAGCAGAATGGCCGGGAGTAAAGTTGGAGCTGGTGAAAGGGTTAAATACAGAGCAGTATCATGAAGTGACTATTAGAAATGACCCTAGTGTGGGATTTCTCTACATTTTGCACCACATGAAGCGCAGGATTTTCCTTCTGTACCTTGCCTTCCCTCATACATTACTGATACATGGCTGGGTTTCTTGTCACAGAGCAGAATGGCCGGGAGTAAAGTTGGAGCTGGTGAAAGGGTTAAATACAGAGCAGGGTCATGAGGTGACTATTAGAAATGTCCCTAGTGTGGGATTTCTCTACGTTTTGCACCACATGAAGTGCAGGATTTTCCTTCTGTACCTTCCCTCCCTCATATACTACTGAAACATGGCTGGGTTTCTTGTCACAGAGCAGAATGGCCGGGAGTAAAGTTGGAGCTGGTGAAAGGGTTAAATACAGAGCAGTGTCATGAGGTGACTATTAGAAATGTCTCTAGTGTGGGATTTCTCTGCATTTTGCACCACATGAAGTGCAGGATTTTCCTTCTGTACCTTGCTATCCCTCATATACTACTGATACATGGCTGGGTTTCTTGTCACAGAGCAGAATGGCCGGGAGTAAAGTGGAGACGGTGAAAGGGTTAAATACAGAGCAGTATCATGAGGTGACTATAAGAAATGTCCCTAGTGTGGGATTTCTCTACATTTTGCACCACATGAAGCGCAGGATTTTCCTTCTGTACCTTGCCTTCCCTCATATACTACTGATACATGGCTGGGTTTCTTGTCACAGAGCAGAATGGCCGGGAGTAAAGTTGGAGATGGTGAAAAGGTTAAATACAGAGCAGTATCATGAGGTGACTATTAGAAATGTCCTTAGTGTGGGATTTTTGCACCACATGAAGTGCAGGATTTTCCTTCTGTACCTTCCCTCCCTCATATACTACTGCTACATGGCTGGGTTTCTTGTCACAGAGCAGAATGGCCGGGAGTAAAGTTGGAGATGGTGAAAGGGTTAAATACAGAGCAGGGTCATGAGGTGACTATTAGAAATGTCCTTAGTGTGGGATTTTTGCACCACATGAAGTGCAGGATTTTCCTTCTGTACCTTGCTATTCCTCATATACTACTGATACATGGCTGGGTTTCTTGTCACAGAGCAGAATGGCCGGGAGTAAAGTGGAGACGGTGAAAGGGTTAAATACAGAGCAGTATCATGAGGTGACTATTAGAAATGTCTTAGTGTGGGATCTTTGTACCACATGAAGTGCAGGATTTTCCTTCTGTACCTTCCCTCCCTCATATACTACTGATACATACTGGGTTTCTTGTCACAGAGCAGAATGGCCGGGAGTAAAGTTGGAGATGGTGAAAGGGTTAAATACAGAGCAGGGTCATGAGGGGACTATTAGAAATGTCCTTAGTGTGGGATTTTTGCACCAAATGAAGTGCAGGATTTTCCTTCTGTACCTTGCTATTCCTCATATACTACTGATACATGGCTGGGTTTCTTGTCACAGAGCAGAATGGCCGGGAGTAAAGTGGAGACGGTGAAAGGGTTAAATACAGAGCAGGGTCATGAGGTGACTATTAGAAATGTCCCTAGTGTGGGATTTTTGCACCACATGAAGCGCAGGATTTTCCTTTTGTACCATCCCTCCCTCATATACTACTGATACATGGCTGGGTTTCTTGTCACAGAGCAGAATGGCTGTGAGTAAAGTGGAGACAGTGAAAGGGTTAAATACAGAGCAGGGTCATGAGGTGACTATTAGAAATGTCCCTAGTGTGGGATTTTTACACCACATGAAGAACAGGATTTTCCTTCTGTACCTTCCCTCCCTCATATACTACTGATACATGGCTGGGTTTCTTGTCACAGAGCAGAATGGCTGGGAGTAAAGTTGGAGATGGTGAAAGGGTTAAATACAGAGCAGGGTCATGAGGTGACTATGAGAAATGTCCTTAGTGTGGGATTTTTGCCCCACATGAAGTGCAGGATTTTCCTTCTGTACCTTGCCATCCCTCATATACTACTGATACATTGCTGGGTGTCTTCTTCTTGTCACAGAGCAGAATGGCCGGGAGTAAAGTGGAGACGGTGAAAGGGTTAAATACAGAGCAGTATCATGAGGTGACTATTAGAAATGTCCCTAGTGTGGGATTTTTGCACCACATGAAGCGCAGGATTTTCCTTCTGTACCTTCCCTCCCTCATATACTACTGATACATAGCTGGGTTTCTTGTCACAGAGCAGAATGGCCGGGAGTAAAGTGGAGACGGTGAAAGGATTAAATACAGAGCAGGGTCATGAGGTGACTATTAGAAATGTCCTTAGTGTGGGATTTTTGCACCACATGAAGCGCAGAATTTTCCTTCTGTACCTTGCTATCCCTCATATACTACTGATACATGGCTGGGTTTCTTGTCACAGAGCAAATGGCGGGGGTAAAGTGGAGACGGAGAAAGGGTTAAATACAGAGCAGTTCATGAGGGACTATTAGAAATGTCCCAAGTGTGGTTTTTTGCACCACATGAAGCGCAGGTTTTCCTTTGTTACTTCCTCCCCCATATTTTATGGAACATGTGGGTTTTCTTGTCACAGAGCAGAATGGCCGGGGGTAAAGGGTTTGGGGATGGGTGAAGGGGTTAAAACAGAGCAGGGGTGATGTGACTTTTTAAAATGTCCTTGTGTGGGGTTTTTTGCCCCACCCCAAAGAGTGCGGAATTTTCTTCTGTACCTTCCTCCTATATCTATGATACATGGGGTGGGTTTCTTTTTCACAGAGCAGAATGGCCTGGATAATGTTGGGCGGTGAAAGGGGTAAATACAGAGCAGAGTCATGAGGTGACTATTAGAAATGTCCTTAGTGTGGGATTTTTGTACCACATGAAGTGCAGGATTTTCCTTCTGTACCTTCCCTCCCCTCATATACTACTGCTACATGGCTGGGTTTTTTGTCACAGAGCGGAATGGCCGGGGGTAAAAATTGGAGATGGTGAAAGGGTTAAATACAGAGCAGGGTCATGGGGGTGACTATTAGAAATGTCCTTAGTGTGGGATTTTTGCACCACATGAAGGCAGGATTTTCCTTCTGTTACCTTGCTATTCCTCATATACTACTGATACATGGCTGGGTTTCTTGTCACAGAGCAGAATGGCCGGGGAGTAAAGGGTGGAGACGGTGTGGGTTAAATACAGAGCAGGGGGCATGGGTACTATTAGAAATGTCCCTAAGTGTGGGATTTTTACCCACATGAAGACAGGTTTTCCTTCTGTACCTTCCCTCCCTCATATATAAATGATACATTGCTGGGTTTTTGTCACAGGCAGAAGGCCGGAGTAAAGTGGAGAAATGAAAGGGTTAATACAGAGCAGGGTCATGGGTGATATTAGAAATTTTCCTTGTGTGGGATTTTTGCACCACATGAAGCGCAGGATTTTCCTTCTGTACCTTGCCATCCTCATATTTTCTATGATACATTGCTGGGTTCTTTTCTTGTCACAGGGCAGAATGGCCGGGAGTAAAGTGGGGGGAAGAGGTGAAAGGGTTAAATACAGAGCTGGGTCATGAAGGGACTATTAGAAAAGTCCTTAGTGTGGGATTTTTGCACCCCCATGAAGTGCAGGATTTTCCTTCTGTACCTTGCTATTCTCATATTACTACTGATACATGGCTGGGTTTCTTGTCACAGAGGGAAAAATGCCGGGAGTAAAGTTGGAGATGGTGAAAGGGTTAAATACAGAGCAGGGTCATGAGGTGACTATTAGAAATGTCCTTAGTGTGGGATTTTTGCACCACATGAAGCGCAGGATTTTCCTTCTGTACCTTCCCTCCCTCATATACTACTGATACATGGCTGGGTTTCTTGTCACAGAGCAGAATGGCCGGGAGTAAAGTGGAGACGGTGAAAGAGTTAAATACAGAGCAGTATCATGAGGTGACTATTAGAAATGTCCTTAGTGTGGGATTTTTGCACCACATGAAGTGCAGGATTTTCCTTCTGTACCTTGCTATTCCTCATATACTACTGATACATGGCTGGGTTTCTTGTCACAGAGCAGAATGGCCGGGAGTAAAGTTGGAGATGGTGAAAGGGTTAAATACAGAGCAGGGTCATGAGGTGACTATTAGAAATGTCCTTAGTGAGGGATTTTTGCACCACATGAAGCGCAGGATTTTCCTTCTCTACCTTCCCTCCCTCATATACTACTGATACATGACTGGGTTTCTTGTCACAGAGCAGAATGGCCGGGAGTAAAGTGGAGACGGTGAAAGGGTTAAATACAGAGCAGTATCATGAGGTGACTATTAGAAATGTCCTTAGTGTGGGATTTTTGCACCACATGAAGCGCAGGATTTTCCTTTTGTACCTTCCCTCCCTCATATACTACTGATACATGGCTGGGTTTCTTGTCACAGAGCAGAATGGCCGGGAGTAAAGTGGAGACAGTGAAAGGGTTAAATACAGAGCAGGGTCATGAGGTGAGTATTAGAAATGTCCTTAGTGTGGGATTTTTGCACCACATGAAGCGCAGGATTTTCCTTCTGTACCTTCCCTCCCTCATATACTACTGATACATGGCTGGGTTTCTTGTCACAGAGCAGAATGGCCGGGAGTAAAGTTGGAGATGGTGAAAGGGTTAAATACAGAGCAGGGTCATGAGGTGACTATTAGAAATGTCCTTAGTGTGGGATTTTTGCACCACATGAAGTGCAGGATTTTCCTTCTGTACCTTCCCTCCCTCATATACTACTGATACATGGCTGGGTTTCTTGTCACAGAGCAGAATGGCCGGGAGTAAAGTGGAGACGGTGAAAGGGTTAAATACAGAGCAGTATCATGAGGTGACTATTAGAAATGTCCTTAGTGTGGGATTTTTGCACCACATGAAGTGCAGGATTTTCCTTCTGTACCTTGCTATTCCTCATATACTACTGATACATGGCTGGGTTTCTTGTCACAGAGCAGAATGGCCGGGAGTAAAGTTGGAGATGGTGAAAGGGTTAAATACAGAGCAGGGTCATGAGGTGACTATTAGAAATGTCCTTAGTGTGGGATTTTTGCACCACATGAAGCGCAGGATTTTCCTTCTGTACCTTGCTATCCCTCATATACTACTGATACATGGCTGGGTTTCTTGTCACAGAGCAGAATGGCCGGGAGTAAAGTTGGAGCTGGTGGAAGGGTTAAATACAGAGCAGGGTCATGAGGTGACTATTAGAAATGTCCCTAGTGTGGGATTTCTCTGCATTTTGCACCACATGAAGTGCAGGATTTTCCTTCTGTACCTTGCTATCCCTCATATACTACTGATACATGGCTGGGTTTCTTGTTCACAGAGCATAATGGCCGGAGTAAAGTTGGAAGCGGTGGAAGGGTTAAATACAGAGCATAGATAAAGTGACTTCATAGAAATGCCCTAGTGTAATTTTTACGCATTTTGCACCACATGAAGGCAGGATTTTCCTTCTTTACCTTGCTATCCTCAATACTATTACTGTTATACATGGCTGGTTTCTTGTCACAGAGCAGAATGCCGGGAGTAAAAGTCTGGAATGGTGAAGGGTAAATACAGAGCAGGTCATGAGGTGACTATTAGATAATGTACTTAGTGTGGGATTTTTGCACACTAGTGCAGGATTTTCTTCTGTACCCTTCCACTCCCCTCATATACTACTGATTTACATGGCTGGGTTTTCTTGTCACAACGAAATGGCCTGGGGCAGGCTAAATGGCAGGATGGTGAATTTAAGGGTTAAATACAGAGCAGTTCATGAGGTGACTATTAGAAATGTCCTTAGTGTGGGATTTTTGCACCACATGAAGTGCAGGATTTTCCTTCTGTACCTTGCTATTCCTCATATACTACTGATACATGGCTGGGTTTCTTGTCACAGAGCAGAATGGCCAGGAGTAAAGTTGGAGATGGTGAAAGGGTTAAATACAGAGCAGGGTCATGAGGTGACTATTAGAAATGTCCTTAGTTGTGGGATTTTGCACCACATGAAGCGCAGGATTTTCCTTCTGTACCTTCCTCCCCTCATATACTACTGAAAACATGGCTGGGTTTCTTGTCACAGAGCAAAAATGCCGGAGTAAAGTTGGAGATGGTGAAAGGGTTAAATACAGAGCAGGGTCATGAGGTGACTATTAGAAATGTCCTTAGTGTGGGATCTTTGTACCACATGAAGTGCAGGATTTTCCTTCTGTACCTTGCTATCCCTCATATACTACTGATACATGACTGGGTTTCTTGTCACAGAGCAGAATGGCCGGGAGTAAAGTTGGAGATGGTGAAAGGGTTAAATACAGAGCAGGGTCATGAGGTGAATATTAGAAATGTCCTTAGTGTGGGATTTTTTGACAAAATGAAGGCCCGGATTTTCCTTCTGTACCTTCCCTCCCTCATTACTACTGATACATGGCTGGGTTTCTTGTCACGGCAGAATGGCTGAGAGTAAAGTGGAGTCGGTGAAAGGGTTTAATACAGAGCAGGATCATGAGGTGACTATTAGAAATGTCCCTAGTGTGGGATTTTTGTACCACATGAAGTGCAGGATTTTCCTTCTGTACCTTGCTATTCCTCATATACTACTGATACATGGCTGTGTTTCTTGTCACTGAGCAGAATGGCGGGAGTAAAGTGGAGACGGTGAAAGGGTTAAATACAGAGCAGTATCATGAGGATGACTATAGAAATGTCCTTAGTGTGGGATTTTTGCACCACATGAAGCGCAGGATTTTCCTTCTGTACCTTCCCTCCCTCATATACTACTGATACATGGCTGGGTTTCTTGTCACTGAGCAGAATGGCTGAGAGTAAAGTGGAGTCGGTGAAAGGGTTAAATACAGAGCAGTATCATGAGGTGAGTATTAGAAATGTCCTTAGTGGGATTTTTGCACCACATGAAGCGCAGGATTTTCCTTCTGTACCTTCCTCTCCTCATATACTATGATACATAGCTGGGTTTCTTGTCACAGAGCAGAATGGCCGGGAGTAAAGTTGGAGATGGTGAAAAGGTTAAATACAGAGCAGGGTCATGAGGTGACTATTAGAAATGTCCTTAGTGTGGGATTTTTGCACCACATGAAGTGCAGGATTTTCCTTCTGTACCTTCCCTCCCCTCATATACTACTGCTACATGGCTGGGTTTCTTGTCACAGAGCAGAATGGCCGGGAGTAAAGTTGGAGATGGTGAAAGGGTTAAATACAGAGCAGGGTCATGAGGTGACTATTAGAAATGTCCTTAGTGTGGGATTTTTGCACCACATGAAGCGCAGGATTTTCCTTCTGTACCTTGCCATCCCTCATATACTACTGATACATTGCTGGGTTTCTTGTCACAGAGCAGAATGGCCAGGAGTAAAGTTGGAGATGGTGAAAGGGTTAAATACAGAGCAGGGTCATGAGGTGACTATTAGAAATGTCCTTAGTGTGGGATTTTTGCACCACATGAAGTGCAGGATTTTCCTTCTGTACCTTGCTATTCCTCATATACTACTGATACATGGCTGGGTTTCTTGTCACAGAGCAGAATGGCCGGGAGTAAAGTTGGAGATGGTGGAAGGGTTAAAACAGAGGCAGGGTGCATGAAAGGTTTACTATTTGAAAGCCTTTAGGTGAGGGATTTTATGCACCTCATGACAGCGCAGGGATTTTTCCTTTACTCCCACCTTCCCCTCTCTCTGTCTTCTCTGCTTTTTCATGCTTTTCTTGAACAGTGTTAGAATCCGTAGTAAATTCGGAAAAATGGTTTGACAAGGGCTGGTTAGAGACAGAGGGAAGGGGTTCAATGAGGTGATTATAGAACATGGTCCTGGTCCAAAGATGTCACCACAAAAGGCGGATTTTCTGGGTCGTACCTTTCCACCCTCCCCTCCTCTCTGATACAGGCGGGTTCTTCTTGCACAGCAGAATGGGGGAGAAGTGCGCGGACGGTGAGGGTTAAGTCTCACCTGCGCAGCATGAAGTGAGCTATTAGAAATGGATCCTAGGTGGGATCTCACAACATATGGCACCCATGAAGGGGATTATCAAACTTGTGCCTCTGTGTCTCATACATTCTATCATGGCTGGGTTCCACTGTGTCACAGGGTGGCCAGGAGTAAGTTTAAGATGGTGAAGGGTAGAGCCACAGGCAGGGTCATGATGCCTCCTATTAGAAATTCATTTAGTGTGATTTTTGGCACCACATAATCCCGGACTATTCCTTCTGTCTTCCCCCCTCTACAATGCAGGGTGGGCTGCACAGAGCATGAATTGGGCCGGGAGTATGGAGAAGATGCCTGTAAGGGTTAAATCAGTGCACGTCCAGAGACGCCCCACAACTGTGAAAGCCTTAGTGTCGGGTTTTTTCACCACTTTTTAGTGAGGATTTTCAAATTCTTCCTTCATGCTATAACTTACTGATACATGCTGGCGTTTTTTCACAGAGCAGATGCGGGATGTGGAGAGGAGAAGGTTAAAACAGAGCATTCATGAGGGAATTTTTAAAATGTCCTTGTGGGTTTTGCACCCCAGAACCGGATTTTCTTTTGTACCTTCCCCCCTCATATACTACTGATACTGCTGGTTTCTTGTACAGGGAGAATGGCCGGGGGGAAAGTTGGAGTGGGGAAAGGGTTAAAAACGAGCAGGGCATGAGGTGACTTTAAAATGTCCTTTGGGGGATTTTGCACCACATGATGCAGGATTTTCCTTCGTACCCTTCCCCCCCTCATTATACGTACATGGTGGGTTTTTTTGTCCAGACGAAGGGGGAGTAAAGTTTTGGGGGGTGAAGGGTTTAAAAACAGGCGGGGCATGAGGTGACTAATAGAAAAAGTCCTTTTGTGGGATTTTTGACCACATAAAAGGGAGGGTTTTCCTTCGTACCTATTCCTCATATACTACTGTAATGGGTGGGTTTCTTGTCACGAGCAGAATGGCCGGGGGTAAAGTGGGGAGGTGAAGGGTTTAAAAACAGAGCAGGGGCATGAGGGATATTTGAAATTCCCCAGGTGGGGTTTTTCACCACAGAAGGCAGGAATTTTTCCCTTTTGTACTTCCCTCCCCCCCATATACTAGATAATGGTGGGTTTTGTCACAGGGAAGGCCCGGGGTAAAGGGAGACGGGGAAGGGGGAAAAAACGGGCATTTTATGGGGACTATTTAAAAGCCCCCAGTGGGGGATTTTTCACCACATGAAGGGCCCGGATTTTCCTTCTTACCGTCCCCCATTACTACTGATACATTGCTGGGTTTTTCCCTTTCACAGACAGAATGGCGGGGGTAAAGTGGAGGGGGGTGAAGGGGTTTTTAAAACAGAGCGGGGCATGGGTATATTAGAAATGTCCTAGGTGGGATTTTGCACCCCATGAAAGGCAGGATTTTTCCTTCTGTCCTTCCCTCCCCCCAATACTCTGCTGGGTGGTTTTTTTGTCCGAGCGAAAAGGCCGGGATAAATTTAGAGGTGAAAGGGTTAAAATACGACGGGGTCATGAGGTGCTATTAGAAAAAGTCCTATGTGGGATTTTTTGACCAAATGAAAGGCAGGGTTTTCCTTTGTACCTTCCCTCATATACTATGATACATGGCTGGTTTCTTTTCACAGAGCGAATGCCGGGAGTAAAGTTTGGGGAGGTGAAAGGTTAAATCAGGCAGGGTTCATGAGGTGACTATTAGAAATGTCCTTAGTGGGGATTTTTGCACCACTGAAGGCAGGATTTTCCTTCTGCCTTCCCTCCCTCATATAACTGATCATGGCTGGTTTCTTGTCACGAGCAATGGCCCGGGAGTAAAGTTGGGGTGGAAAGGTTTTAAATACAGAGCATTTGAGGGGACTATTAGAAATGTCCTTTTGGGGATTTTTGACCCCATGAAGGCAGGATTTTCCCTTCTTCCTTCTATTCCTCATTACTTATGATAATGCTGGGTTTCTTTTCACGGGAATGGGGCCGGGGTAAAATGGGGGAGGTGAAAGGGTTAAAAAAAAGGGAGCAGTTTATGAGTGACATTAGAAATGTCCTAGGGGGGTTTTTGCACCACATTAAGCGCAGGATTTTCCTTTTACCTTCCCCCTCATATACTACTGATACATGGGTGGGTTTCTTGTCACAGACAGAATGGCGGAGAAAGTGAGACGGGGAAGGGGGTTTAAAAACAGAGCAATCATGAGGTGATATTTGAAATGTCCCTAGGGGTTTGGGGTTTTTTGCCCCACATGAAGCGCAGGTTTTCCCTTTGTACCTTCCCTCCCTCTAACTACGATACATCTGGGTTTTTTTGTACAGAGAAATGGCCGGGAGTAAAATTTGGAGAGGGGGAAAGGGTTAAATACGGCAGGGTCATGAGGTGATATTTTAAATGTCCCAGTGGGGATTTTTGCCCCACATTAAGGCGGTTTTTTCCCTTTTTACCTCCTCCCTCTAACTATGAAACAGGGGTGGGGTTTTTTGTCACAAGAGAATGGCCGGATAAAGGGTTTGGGGGGTGGGGGGGAAAGGGGTTAAAAACAGAGCAGGGTCTGAGGTATATTAAAATGTCCTTAGTTGGGATTTTTGACCACATGAATGAGGGTTTTTTTCCTTTGTACCTTTCCTCCCTCATATATATGATACATGGGTGGGTTTTTTTGTCACAGAGCAAAGGCCGGGGAAATGGGAGGTGAAAGGTTAAATCCCCAAACAGATCTGAGGTGACTATTAGAAATGTCTTTTTGTGTGGGTTTTTTTACCCCCATGAATGCGGATTTTCCTTTTGTACCTTGCTATTCCTCAATACTACTGATACAGGCTGGGGGTTTTTTGTAAGAGCAGAATGGCCGGGAGTAAAGTTGGAGGGTGAAGGGTTAAATACAGGATTTTATGAGGGGCATTTGGGTTTTCCCCTTGTGGGGTTTTTTGGGACCCCCAATAAGGCAGGGGTTTTTCCTTTTGTTACTTCTATCCCTCTTCTTTTTTTCCTTTTGGGTTTTTTTTTTCCCAAGCGAATCCGGGGGGTAAATTGGGTGGGGAAAGGGTTTAAATTTTAAAAGCAGGGCTGAGGTTCTTTAGAAATGCAAAGGGGGGTTTTCCCGCTTTTCCCCACAGAAAGTAAAAAGGTTTTTTTGAGCTACCCTCCCTTCTTGAACAGGGGGGTTGGTTTCTTGTCACAAGCGAAAGGCCGGGATAAGTTGGAGCTGGTGAAGGGTTTAAAAAACGAGCATGAGGGTGACTTTTGGGAAAAACCCTGTGTGGGATTTCTTCATTTTGCCCACTAAGTGCGGATTTTTCCTTTGACCGCTTTCCTCTAAACTTTTTTTGGGGGGTTCTTGTTCAAACCAAATGGGGGATAAATTTAGTGGTGGAAGGTTTAAAAAAGGCAGGGATGAGGTAAATTTAGAAATTTTCCCTTAGGGGGAGCCCCATGAAGGCAAGGGTTTTCCTTCTGACCCCTTCCCCCCCCAATACACTTTCTGTGGGTTTTTTCACGGAAAACCTACGCCCCTCACCCCGGCGACTCCTCGAATGGTGCGGGCTGCACAATCTCACTCCACCTATCCCCTTTCTTCTTTCTGTCTTCTCTGGCTTTTTCCTCTTTCCTCCTTGAAGCTGGTTTGTTAATCCTGTATGTAAATTACAGCCAATAGATGTTGTTGTTGAGCAGGGCTGGGATTAGAGACAGGGCGAATGGCTTTCAATCTTACTGGGATTATAGAACAAAGGGACTCCTGCTCCACACACAGATCCACAGTCACACACAAAATGGGGGTTTATTCTGGGAGGGGGTGGGCGCAGCGCTCCCCCACCGCTCCACTGGCCTCTCTGCAGACACCAGCGCGGGGGGCTCCTACAAGACACCTCGCTCTTTGCACTGCGGATTGGGGGGAGCTGCGCGCTGCTCGGGGAGGAATTACCAGTCCCCTTCACCCTGCTGTACAGCACCCTCCCCTGCTGTGATAGGAAGGAGCTACAAACTGGAGGCTGCCGGGGAGGATCTCACACACGAGTACTGGCACCTCTCCTGGTAAGGGAAAAAATCCAAACTTTGTGCCTCATGTGTCTCATACATTCATGTGTCCTGGCCGCACGTGACTCCAGGGTGGCCAGTGCTGGTGACAGTGTGGCTCGGAGGTGAGCCCAGTCCAGCGGGCTCTGCCTCCCTCCCATTCATGACACTTTCATTCTGCTGTGTTCTATGTTGGCTTCACACGTCCTAATCTGGGACTACTCCATGCACTCCTGTGCTTGCCACCCTGGCTACCAATGCCCAGGGAATGAGCTGCCAGCAGATTGCTATGGTAACAGCTGGCTGGTGGACGGGGAGCCCTGATGGACAGCAAGATGCCCTGCTCCAGGGTTCAGTGCACCCGTCCCAGACCCCCACAACTGTGCCACACCATTACTGTGACCTCAGGGTTTATTTCACTGGAAACTTTTTACGTAGATCTGTCAAATCTCTCCATCAGAAATAGTAGACTTGTATCCGGCTGATATACATGCTGTGTATCCGTATGCATGGATCAGCTTAGCATCGGCTTCTGTGGTAAAACAAACACATTTTATATATATATACACTTATATTTATGTATCCGTATATGTGGATCTACTTGCCATCGACTTCCATGGTAAAACAAGCGCACACGTGTGTGTATATATATATATGTATTTGTGTCCGTGTATCTGTTTACCACCGACTTCTGTTGTAAAACAAACACACATTTTATATATATATACAGTTATATGTATGTATCCGTATATGTGGATCTACTTTCCATTGACTTCCATGGTAAAACAAGCGCATTATGTATATATATATTTGTATCCGTATGCATGGATCAGCTTAGCGTCGACTTCTGTGGTAAAACAAACACATTTTATATATATATATATATATATATATATATACACACTTATATGTATGTATCCGTATGTGTGGATCTACTTTCCATCGACTTCCATGGTAAAACAAGCGCACTATGTGTGTGTGTGTGTGTGTGTGTGTATATATATATATATATATTTGTATCCGTATGCATGGATCAGCTTAGCGTCGACGTCTGTGGTAAAACAAACACATTTTATATATACACTTATATTTATGTATCCATACGTGTGGATCTACTTTCCATCGACTACCATGGTAAAACAAGCGCATACATTTATATTTTTGTGTTATATATATATATATATATATATATATATATATTTGTGTCCGTGGATCTGTTTACCATCAACTTCTGTTGTAAAACAAACACACATTTTATATATATGTGTATGTATATATATATATATATATGTATGTATGTATACTTATATTTATGTATCCGCATGTGTGGATCTACTTTCCGTCGACTTTCATGGTAAAATAAGCGCACTATGTATATATATATTTGTATCCGTATTCGTGGATCTGTTTACCATCAACCTCTATGGTAAAACAAAGACAGATATACACTTATATTTCTGTATCCATATGTGTGGATCTGCTTTCCGCTGCCTTCCAAAAACAAGCACACATATATAGATATGTAAATGTACATATATATTTGTATGCGTGGATCTGTTTACCACCAACTTCCGTGGTAAAACAAGCATTCAATATTTGTACTTATGTATCCATCTTCTGTGGTAAAACAAACACACTTATTTTATATATTATATATATATATATTATATATTATATATATATATATATATATACATACACACACACACACTTATATCTATGTATCCGTATGTGTGGATCTGCTGTCTGTCAGCTTCCATGGTAGAACAAACGCACAAAATTTTATATTTATATATATATATATATATATATATAAACATATATATATATATATATATATATATATACACAATGTATTTGTATCCGTATGCGTGGATCTGTTTACCAGCGACTTCCGTGGTAAAACAAGCACACATTATATACACTTATATATCCATATGTGTGGATCTGCTTACTATCAACTCCAATGTTAAAACAAGCGCACTATGTGTACATATGTATATATATTATTATGCAGGGCTCTTCTATATATATTATGTGTCGACTTCTGTGGTGTGTTTTTATCTGTATGCGTGGATAGTAAACAAGCACATCTGTGTATCCTCATGCGTGGATTTGCTTACCATTGACTTCTATGTTAATGCTAATGTTAATACTAACACATTATACAGTGTATGTATATATATATATATATATATATATATATATAATTTCAGGATACAGGGAATTAAAGAGGGGCATTTTCTCTTTTTTTAATGCAAGGTACCGTCAGATTCCTTGTCAAGATGCGAATTAGCGCCATTGAGAAGAGCCCAGGCCACGTCCCACACCACAGCCAAATCTGCAGCATACAAACATGTGCAGAAATCCAAAGAAATACCTGCTGTGGATTTGACAATTAAGTTTTTCAGAAGAATCTTTTTTTATATAAATTTAGATTGCTATATATTTTCATATATTCATATAATTATACATATGCATTTTATATATTTGCTTAATGTATTCTTAATGTATTCTTTAAAAATATATCCAAAATGCATATCACAAGGACACACTTAAGACATACTGTACATCCGCAAATTAGAAGTGTATGAGAACCTGCAGATTCTTCCAGAAAACTTAATTGTCGATTTCTGTGCATGTTTGTGTGTTGTAGATTTGGCTGTGCTTTTTGATGTGGTTTGGCCCCTTCTCAATGGCGCTAATCTGCATCTAGGCTACTCAACAAGGAATTTGATGGTATTTTTCATCAAAAGCAATGTGTCCTTTTTTGTTCCTGGCTAGTCTGTGTGAAAGAGATCTGTGTTGTAGTTGACAGAGTGAACTATGATATGGATTTCTATCGCAAACAGAGGTTTTTATTTGGAATCTGCACGAAAAAATGTGACATGTGAACATATCCTTAAAGGACGCTTTCCGTATTCAAATTTTAGGTCTGAGGCCAGCATATAGCTCGCTTCGAGACAGCTTTAGAGAACGGGAAGATGGCCGCCCTTTTGCAGTTTTCCCTATTCTTTTCTTTGGGAATTCCGAACATACCGAGTGCACTCGGCGGTATTAGGACTCACTCTGGTTTTGCAATTTGCTATGAGCTGATGTTCGGCTCCATTCCGAACTCCCATAGAAATGATTGAGAGAACTGGGTAAAAGAAACCCACTTGACATTTAGGGCCTCGTATATGAAAACTGTCTAGGTCTTTGTTGGGACATCCGTGTAACAAGAAGGCTCATAGCTAGCTGACCATAGTACAGAATGAGGAGGATGGCGCTTGCAGCCGTCTTCCTCATTCATATCTATGGGAGCTCCAAATATAGCCGAGTGAATGTGCTAGACTATATTCAGAACTCCCATAAAAATGAATAGGAATTTTCAGACAGTGGGGACAAGAGGTTCTATTTGGGAGTTACTTCCACAAATCTGGATTCTCCTCCCTCTTACTAGAGTAATGTGGCATTTTAGAACATGGTAGGCTTGACCCTTGAAAAGGGCTGACCTGTTACCTGGATTTTTCTACATGGAAACATATATTTTTAATACATTTGCCACATTACTCTGGTGAGACAGAACAAAATACCGATTTGAGAAAGTAACTCCCAAAGGCTAAGTCTACATGGCAAGTATCAGAATGCTGTCCAGAATCCAACAGCATTTTGACACTTGCAGGGCTGCAGTTTTTGACACAGATTTGCGCAAAAGCCACGGTCGGTTTTCGGATTTGGCAAATCTGAGCACAATCTGGCGGAATACACATGTTGCATATTCCAACGGATTTTAAACCTGACGGTAAAAAATCCAGGTTGTATACTCTACGGCTTGGATTTTTTATTGCTGTCTATGCAGCCCAGGGTACCATCTGATTTTCGGCAGATTCAAAATACTGAATCCGACGAAAATCCAGTGGTAAAGCTATGCTGCGTAGCCTTAGCCAAACAGAACCTGTTGCCCTCACTGCCTGAAGATCTGTGGCTTGATGATCTTAGAACACATAAGTAATCTTGATGGCGTCATTCCTTTTAATAGACTGCCAGTATACTTTTTATTTAGACTGGTGTTTAACGAATTTCCCATGTTTTCTGCCAAACACATGGGCCCTCATTTACTATCGTTATCTAAAAGTTAGCGTAAACTTTGGCAGCCTACAAATGCACCAGATTCCTTTAGTGGCTCATGCCACTTGGTGCAGCTTTAGAATTCTCATAATTTTAGACCAGGGTTTTTTTTTTATTACTTTTTATGCCAGAATTTTGGTGCAAATTTTGGCGCAGCATGCCACATGGTGTTCACGCCCACTTTCCCATTAGACCACACCCACCTTTTGTGAAACCACACCCACCTGCCAAACAGTGTGCAGAAACTGTCTTAAAGGGGTTGTCTCACTACTTTTTATGTTAAAGATCTTGCAAAAACAAGTCACTTTGCAATATGTGTCCATTAACAGTGTCCTACCTATTCTTAGATATCCCCTCTTGTATGGGCTGCAGCAGCTCCTCAGGTCACTATAGCTACAGACCTGTTTGATCTCTCCTGATATGCTGCCAGCACTGGTTGCTATAGCTACAGACCTGGCTTCTACTGCACCTAGTGGAAGCCAGTAAACACGCCCCTGAATTGAGAATGAAACCAAGAAAACAGGACTGAGGTAAGATGAATCAATGCAGTGAGACAACCCACTTAAGCCCATAATAAATGTGTCTGGGACAAGTTGCGACATGCTGCACCAAAACTATGCCACTTTTTGGCACATTTTAGATACTTTTCTGGTGCAGCCACATTGGTAAATAAGTGCCAAGATGTGCAGAGTACAACATAGCTGTTAGTTACAAGGGAGCCATATTTCATGCTTCCCATGGTCTGACAGAGGCCCCTCCATCCCTCACACTCCAGTCCTCCTCCCTAATCTCTGTTTACCTGACTGCAATGATGATGTGCCTGGATGCCCACATGACTGTCCCTTAGCAAGCTCATATCATACATATAAGCATCACCACTCTTCTGGGAATGTGGACAAATCCTATGTTCAAAGACAGGTGGAGGATTTATTATGAGAGTATTGGTTATTTTTTCGCTTAGCGTGTTCCCCACTAATCATTTTTTACATTGTCAGACAAGCCCTTTAATGTATGGGGCTGAGATCTGCATATAACCTGCAGCTAACAATGAGAGCTGGAAATAATGTTTACTTGTTGATTTCTTCACGAGTATATTACGTAATAGAGAGATGCCGCTACTCTTGAAATGCAGTAGGGGGTTAGTAGGGGGTAGCAGAGCAGACAGGAATAAGAATTGAATTTGTAGGTGGAAGAGGTAACTGGATGCTCTAGAGACTGGATGAGGGCTGGAGTGCATTACAATATGGGATTGTGTTCGGTCAGCCTCAGGCTCTGTAGGCCGCCTCAATTATGTAATCTAGATCCAAGAGCCAGGTGTTTGGTTAAGTATCTATCTGTCTATCTCTCTCTGTCTTTCTATCAATCTGTCTATCAGTCTCTCTATCTCTGTCTTTCTATCTATCTATCTATCCATCTATCTGATCTATTTATCTATGCATCTATCTATCTTCTGTTTGTCTGTCTACAATTATAAATATGTATCAGTGACTGTTTTAAGCATAATTACATTATGTTAGTCTTATTAAAAATGCTTCAGATTAAAAATAGTTGCCTGAAAATTTTAGTGTTTGCTACAGGAAAACTCATGGTATATGTGACATGGGTCAAAACAGTGTCCCTTTGGTATATGTTGGTATACCTATATTTTATTTTTGTACTGTATAGAAACACATACTATGATGTTCTATGTAGTGGGATTCAGTAAAAATTGTGTATCATTCAGTATTCATTTTTTTTTACATACGAGACTATGGGTACATACAGTGGATGTGTCTGAGTCTTTTGTCAAAGGCATATGTCAGGAAGTCCTTTAATGGGTCAAATATACATGTCTGTATTTTTCTGCAGTGTTTATAGACAGTTTTATTTCTGCCCATGCTACTTATGGAATGGCCATATCCACATACTATCTGGAGTCAAACAGGCTGCAGGCAGTAACTGGTGGCTTGATCATTAGGGAACTGAACTTGCCATTAGTCTGTTGCCATGGCTAAAGGGAGCTAGCCTTCATATAGCATTAAAGGAGTTGTCTCATTAATAGCTTTCAGCCTCTGTCTGTGAATGGGAGTTGAATTGAGGGGCGTGCTAGCTTCTCTGCCTCTTCCCCCCTCCCTCTTCCCCCCTCCCCTCAGCACACAGGCAGCTATCCGCCCTTAACTTCTATACAGCAGGGGGAGGGGCGAGGGGGTTTGATGCCAGAGTTAACCCTGTGTGTGCCTGCCTAGAGAGGTCTATGATTGCTAATAGCAGAACAGAGGGGCTGCAAGTGTTCCTATACCCTCTGCTTAGCTTACATATCTCCACATCTCCAGCAACAACAAACAAACCCTCTCAGAACAGAGGCAGGGAAGCTGCAAAGTGTTACTCAGGATGTGTCCCTAGTACAGCATGAACTGTTCACAATCTGTATAGTATTATTATAGTTACAGCTCCACAGACATATCATGATTATAGTAACAGACAGGGTCACTGCTGTCACATCTATTGATCAGCCTAATCTCTGCTCAATCTGTGTAGAGAGCAGGAGGAAGCAGGCACACACAGGGTTAATCCAGGCAGCACGGCCATAGAAGCCAGAGTCCTCCCTCCTCCTCCCTCCACTACAGAAGCATTCTGTGCGGGAGGGGCTCTCTGCTCTGACCTGTAGTGAGTCATACAGACCTGACAGCCAGTAAGATAAGGATCAACAGGTCTGCTGCTATAGAGATTTGAGAAGCTGATGTAGTAATACTAACAGGGCTAGCTCAAAATCAGTAGGACATTTGTAATGAACATATATTGCAAAGCTGCTTGTTTTTTAAAGATCTTTTAATTAAAACCCAATCATTGTAGCGAGACAACCCCTTTAAATTAGGGAATTGTTATATAAGCCATTGCCTGATGTGTGTTTCTTTTTTAAAGGTTGTCCAATTGAGGTTAAAGGGTTTGTCTCATGTATAACAATTGTAGTTCCCTTAGGCATTTACGCTGCAAAATGGGGGGTTGCTCTCACTAATACCATTGTATTACATTGGCTTCCATTTCTTTGACTGTTTCTTATGTAATTAAAATGGGTGGCCAGCTTGGGGCTTCAGCCCTGATCATCTGTCTTTGTGTTTCTACAGCTTGACAGGTATAAACCAGCTGATCACCAGGCACCAGTAGAGAAATATAGAGAAGATCCCGTTCGAGGGTGTGTTCACATGGGACTGATCTACAGTGAAGGCTGCAACTGAATTTACAGCATTTCCAAAGAGAAATTCATGTTTCAAAACCTGTACCAATTAGTGTACTTTTTGTCACAGATTTTTTTTTGCTGATTTTTCTACACTGAATTCAAAAGGAGAAGGCACTAAAGTCAATGTAGAAAAATCCATGACAAAATCCATAACTGTTGGTGCGGGATTGAAGATTTCTCTGCATAAATGCTGCAGATTTCAGAACGGATCAGCCCTGTATAAGCATACCCTAAAGGTTTCCCTGCAATAAACATTTATAACATAGCATATCAATGAATATAAACTGTCTTCATTTGGATCCAACTGTTGTGACCACTACCGAACAACTTTTGATGTCTGTAAGAGATAAGTAAACAGCAAAGTTGTGGTGTTGAGATGTTTCTGTATTCCCTATAAAATGCCGTTGTACATGTCCAGTTAAAGGGATTGTCCCATCAATAATATTCATCAACTATCCAGAGGATAGATGTATGATCTTTGGAGATCCAAGAGATGTGACCTGTGTTTGAGTCCCAACATTGCCATCTGATGGTAGCAGTGTTTGTTTGCCTCTCCATTCACTGAGACAGGCATAGATAATCAATCTATTAATATGGGGGATTCTGGACCCAGGAGTTGAACCCCCAGCAATCATTTATCAGCTAGCTGTGGATGAGTGATACTTTTTATTGATAGGATAACCCCCTTCACTTTCTGACAAGTACCAGTAATTATATCAGGCTTCAATAATATCGCATTGATGTACAATACATGTTGATTGTGAGGAAACTTATTTAAAGGGGTTCTCTGGGAAAAGAAGAAAACTAAACAGATAAAGCTTGTGTCATAATGAAAAAAATCCAAAATAACATTAATGAGAAAAGTCTGCTCGTTTTGTCTAGGGGGATAATCATTATAGAAGAACAAAATGGCCGCTGGGCTACTTCCTCAGCAGAAACCTGTCCTACAGGAAGTAAGACAAGCTCTGTGAGTTACTTCCTGGTTAGGCTGAGCGACATAACTGAGCTGAACTGACTTGTGGTAAGAGAGACGGCTCTGCAGAGTAGAAAGGAGACTTAGGACTGTACACACAGACACACACATATATATATATATATATAATATATATATATATATATATATATATATATATATATATATTTGGTGTGAATATAGTATATAGAATCTACAGTTCTGCTGGGAAGAGGCGGTTTTTGTGGGACATGTAGTATTTACACAGCGCATCTAGCAACTGTAGCGCCCACTAGTCCAGTGAAGAAAGATCCAGCACGGTAATATTATGTGATATAAGGGTATGTTCACATGGCATCTTGCCTCCATGTGAACATCCGCTTTTCTGCTGCGTCTCTGGGTCCCTCAGAACGGACCCAGAGACGCATCTAATAATTAGCAGTGACTTTATCACTGCCGGCAATGACAGACACGCAGCGACGTGCACATGAGAGATCGCAGCTGCGTGTTTCCATCGCACCTGTCATTCTTGTGGATGCAGTCCAAGAATTACATGTCATTTCTTTGATCGCATCCGCAAGACAGACCTGACAGGTGCGATGGAAACATGCAGTGGCGATCTCTCATGTGAACACCGCTGCATGTGTGTCACTGCCGGCAGTGATAAACTCACTGCTCATTGTATGCATCTGGGTCTTTGAGGACAGAGACGCATTTAAAAGTGTATGTTCATACGGAGTGAAGACGCTGTGTGAACATACCCTAACAGTGTCTGTAAGTAGTTCACACACTGGATTCTGACAGATGGTTACTGCGTATCTTTAGTATTTACTGCACTAAAAAAAATCATAATATGGAACACAATACAAAACCCATTAGGGTATGTTCACACGGCGTTTTTGAATATGATTTCGGGTCTGTGTTGGACTCCGAAAATCGCATCCAAAATTGTGTCGATTGGATCTAACAAGCAGCTGCGTGTTTGGATCCGTGTTGGATGCAGCAGGGTCGCACCCTATACTTTATTATCGCGCTCCTGCTGTGTCTTTTGCTGCAAGAATTGACATGAAAATTCTTGGAACGGATCCGAAAGACAGACACAATGTATACACGCATCGGCGATCACTCATGTGAATGCCGATGCATGTTTTACATTGCGAGCAGTGTAAATCACACTGCTCACTGTTATATGCGTGTTTGGGTCCGTCTAGACAGACCCAAACATGCATCCAAAAGCATATGTTCACACAGAGCAAACACACCGTGTGAACATACCCTAACACAAAGCATAATAAACCAAAACATAGAACAAAACCACCAGTCAAACCCTACATTCACTGAACACAACCTGTATCCAACACTTATTATGAAATCATTATTTCATCCCTTTTTCACTTTATTAAACTGATCTTAACTAAACTCAATGATTTTCTAACTACACAAAGCCCCCCTGCTCCAGTTTCATCGTACCAACCACAGCACAAACACAAAGGGCCACATGTATGAAATGGTTTTGGTCTAAAACTCACTTATTTGCCCATATGTTTCTATGGGGGGAAAAAGTGAGTTTTAGACCAAAACCGTTTAATACATGTGGCCTAAAATGAGTAAATTGTGCACAAAAATTAAATTCTAATCCCATACACCAACACAATATTGTTTTGAACCCTCATCCCATGCCCACAGTACATCATAATAGACTTCCTTGAACCTGCCCAGGATTTTTTTTATATAGCCTAAAGTCCCACAGACCACAAAGTCCCACAGAACCCTCCCCCCCTTCCCCACCATCCAACCTAACACTAAACCCCAACCCCTAACTTTATATTTTATTTTGTTTTGTATAACTTATGATTGTAGTGTGTGTGTGTGTATATACATATATACTTACAAACTACAATGACAATTTATACAAATCAAAACAAAAAACATAAAGTAAAACAAAATAAACCATAGTGAGCCTTTCCAGCCACACTCAACCTCTACAGCCCAAATTCAGTATTCCCATATAATTAGATATGTTAGGGACCTGTAAGGCCTCCATGTGCCACTGTCCAAAGTCTGTGCATGAGACCTTATTGTTCTTGTTCAGTTGATCAAATACAATGGGGCAAATTGTGCCATTGTTTTGTGACATTTTTATGGCTTTTTTTGTCATTTTGTGCACATTATGTCTCATGTTATGTGCGGTGTTGTCCTTTTGAAGCCATTGTATGTAATACATTTAGGAGCAATAGCCTTATATGCATGTATTGCAATCATTTTCTTACAGCTAGTGGTTTATGTAGTTGATGAAGGCAGGTTTCTATGATATGAATAGTATATTGGCACTGTAAAGATGATTGCATGTAATTCCTAAGAAGCAATATGTGACCTTAGGTGCCCCAGACAAATAGATAGACTACTTCTAGTGTCTGTCCGCACATAACAGCATCCTGAGAACGTATCACCTGCTGTAATTGGAGACTGTATTCTATCATACATGAAAAAACTTTGAGACTCTCGGTTCACATATCTTGATCAGAACATGTTTAAGCTGCCCACGACTTTCAACGTGGTCTCAAATCGGGCAGTCCTATCCTATCTTTACCTCTCAATCGAGCCAATCAGGCCTCTCACTGGGTCACCGACCTCCATTATTCAGAGAGAAAAAATAAAAAACACCCAACCTGCAAAGCTGCCCTTCTTATGACAGCCTGTGAGAGGGGGCGGGGACAGAAACCCAAAATGGAAGCACCCCTTCCTTTCCATATAGGTTAAAATCAATGTACACCAAGTATAACGTATGTTTCTGCACACAAAAACATCTCTGAAAAAACGTATGCAAACCTGGGTGCCACTGGCAGGGCTGCGGCACACATGTAATTATACATGTACACACACAGACCATATCATAGCACTATAAGTTGAAATTTTCCAGTGCTGCTTTCTTTCTCCAAATCACTCACATACTGTGAGTCAAGAGACTATAACATAAAAACACTAGGTGAAAAAAGACAGGTAAGTTGAATAACATTACCTTGTGACAATTGAACCTGTTAAAGGGGGTAGTAGACAAGGTAACAACTGAACAGTCAAATCATGAAGCTAATATATTGGAAGCAGAAAAGATGGGTAAGCCTAATGATCAGAGTATCTCCAAATGTGAAAGTCTTTTGAAGTGTCCTCAGTTTGCAGGGGTTAAAGCTTAACAGAAGTGGTCCAAGGAAGGACAACTAGTAAACTGGTGACACACATAAAAATGCACAAGACTCATTGATGCATGTGGGGAGCAAAGGTTAGCCTGTTTAGCCTGATTGTGGAGAAAAACTTCTGTAGCGAAAGGTGTCAGAGATCACAAAGTGCGTCATAACTTGCTGTGTGTGGGGCAGAGTAGCCACACACAGAGTGCCTATGCTGCAAAAAGCAAACACAGATCCAGCTTTACCCAGTAAATCTCTTTAGCGCATGGACCCCGGGGAACACCGCCCCAAAAATGGAAAACATAAAGCGATAGGGCCAGCGTCTTCAAAATAGTAAAATCCAATTTAAACAGGAAATTGCATTGTCCCGTATGTTTATTTTCCCTGTACATTTTCAATAAATTGGATTTTACTATTTTGAAGACGCTTTACCTATCTCTCTCTGTTTTCCAGAGGGCCTGTGTTGGCCCCTGTCCACTACCAAAAATGTCTACAATAGGCATGTGAGCACCGTAACTGAACCATGGAGCAATGAAAGAAGGTGGCGTGGTCTGATCTGATCATGTTTTCTTTTATATAACATGGATGGCTGGTTATGTGAGGAAGAAATGGATGCACAATGGGATTGAACACTAAAGTGCCCATTTGGCAGTGGACATGGACCAGTCTACTTATGTGTGGCCCCAGTCAGCAGTTTGTGTTACAATAGGTCTTTTGCAGGAAAAGACCTTTATTTCCCACATGCCCATGACCTTGCCTCTTGGATCACTCTTGGTAGGTACCAACGACTACATACTAAAAATTTTGCAGTAAACTGGCCATTTTGGAGATGCTCGGACCCATTTGTTTGTTTTATTTTCTTTTGGTGCAAGAAAATGCAATGCATGCATATGCAATAGTAACCTGCAATTAACTTTCATGAGGGGAATTCATTAAGATCAGTGTTTTATATGCCAGTCTTAGGACTAGATTTGCTGGCGTAAGAAGCAACAAACCTATAAAGAGGCTTGTGCCTCTAAATATATTTGATGCATCTTTGACTGCCTGAGTGCCATAGATAGTAAATGATAGTGTATGTTACTAATTTATGGATTAAAGGGGTTTTGCCAGGACGTGCCTTATCTGCTAAGAAGCAAATGTAAACAAGCCACAGAGCTGAGAGAGAGACACAGCCAGAACACAGAGCTGCATAAGGGATCGTGTGAAATGTTCACTCAAATAATCAAACTACAACTAGTGGATTCTGTATACAAAAGACGAACAGCTTTCTCCACAGCAGCTTGAAAGCTCCTTCATGTTCCCTATCATCAGATAAAGCAGGGATCTACTCAGATAATCATACTACAACTAGTGGATTCTGTATACAAAAAATAACATATTTCTACCCGGTGCCTTGAAAGCTTCTGCAGCTCAGTCTCATCAGATAAGAAGCTTTCTCTGTGCAAGCCCAGCCAGCAGTATTTAATAGAAGCTAAGTAACTAAGGGCAGGTAAGGCAGCCTGTAGCTCTCTTAGGCTGCAATTTTTGTAATCACATATATTTAGAAAAGTGATTAAATACCCATTTTGGAGGATCTCACGTCAACATTACATTGTGGCAAAACCCCTTTAAGCCACAGTAAATCCATCTCACTAAGCCCAGCCCACTTTTTAGAAAAGCTTAGACATCTGGGTAACTAGTGGGGTATACTGTTGCCCAATTTGGACATACCATATATACAGTAGATATATTTGGGATTAACATCAGAACCAGGTAGGCTAAGGCCATGTCCCCACTGCACGGGTTTTCGGACGGTTTTTCAGACCGCCTGAAAAACCGTCCGAAAATGAGCACAATTTTGCCGTCGGACAGTTTTGCCTCCAGCGGCAAAACATTGTAGAAGCACAATCTTCCGTCCGGTTTCCGGACGGAAGATGTGCTTCTCAATGGGAGGGCCGGGAAATCGGCCGGTATTTGTCCACTGCCGTGGGGATGCGCCCTAACTGGGCTTAAACAGACAGAGACAGCGACAATGCAGGTGAAGTTCAAGTCCAGGTGATTTCTGGGTAAACAGCAATATAAAATACAGCCTAAGGGTCCGTCCACATGGCAATAACAAAATACCGGTTGGATTCTGTCTTAAGAATCCAGACAGTATTTTGTTGTATTTTGGATGGTTTTGGGTTAGAGTTCTGTCCGCAGTTTGTAGGTTCACTGTCCCCTTCAACCATTCAAATGCACAACTTCCGCCCGAAAATTGGGCGGAAGATCATGCATGTTGAAAGTTTTTCGGAATGCCGGTGGTGTAAAAAACGTCTGGCAGAAAATCCGTTCAGTGTGGACTGCTAAACGGATTTTCTATTTTAGTCTATGGGGATGGTTACTGGTCAGTTTTCAGACGGTTTTCAAATTCGAAAGTCGTCTGAAAATCCGACTAAAAACTTTGCCGTGTGGACTGACCCAGAACTGACCAAATACTCTCAGGCTCAAAGGGATTTCTAGGATTTGGTTTCCAACAAGTTTTTTGTCCTATGCAGTGCAGACCTAGCCATTAGGCATCGTCCACACAACGAGTATTTCAAGTTAGGATCCATGGGGATTCTGACTTGAAATACTCAGCTAAAACCGAAAGTAAACCCATCTCCATTTACCTCAATAGAAAAAACGCTTTGTATTTCAGACACTATGTATTTTCTAGTTGTTTTTTTTTTTGTTCATTCCTTCGTCGGATTCCACATCAAAAAACACATCCAAAATATTTGTATGTCGGTTCCGCATCCAAAACGCATCCAGACCAGTACACTGGCCCTGACTGAGTACATTTTCACACCTTATAAAGGCTGCATTTACCCAATGGGGAAGATTTAGGCTATGTTCACACAGATTAATAGATGGATGTATTTAGCAAGCAATTACGCCGTGTGTAAGGGGGCGGGGGGCCGGCAGCTCGCCAGCCCACCAGCCCCATAGACATGCATTATTTTCATGTATACGCCGTGAATAAATGACATGTCACTTCTCTCCCCGCTTACCGTATTGTGCGAGCAGGAAGAGAAGATGTAATCCATAGTTCTCTATGAGAACTGTGGGTTACCGTAATGACTTGGACTTGCCTGTAATTCGCGCAGTATGGCGCAAATTATGGGCGGGCTGAAATACGTCCCATAATAAGTCGTGTGAACATAGCCTTACTGTCTAATATTTAGATGGTGTAAATTTAGACTAGACAGTCTACGAATGTACCAAAGTGGCTTATGCTGCATAATAAATCTGGCATATTTGTAGACATTAATGTCTTACTCTTTCACCACCTACTAGTTGGCCTAGTTTGCCCAATAATTGCAAAATGTGCACATGATACACCTTGCCCCGTTGTCAAGGGGGTCGTAAAACTGTAAAAAAAAACCCACCTGTCTAAGGCTATGTTCACACGGCTTAATTGCGGGACGTAATTACGCCCCGCAATTACGCCGTGGGGGCGGGAGCGGGGGAGTAAGCAGGGGCCGGCACTTCGCCGGCCCATAGACTATCACTGCTAGCGGCGCGTATACGCCGCTAGAAAGTGACATGTCAATTATCTCCCCGCCCGGCGGATTCGCCGGGCGGGGAGAGGAGACGTGATCCATAGTTCTCTATGAGAACTGTGAATTACCGTAATGAATGGGCCGTTTTCGGCCCATAATTGGCGCACTTCGGCGCGTAATTACGGACCGAAATACGGCCCATTATAAGCCGTGTGAACATGCCTTAAATTACATCACAAATGTGATGCAAGCAGTCTACACCAGTTTCTGGCATACCTGCCTAATAAATCTGCCCGATTTATGTAAGTGTGGCCTTCATTGAGTCTGCACAGAGGTTGTTACCCAGCTTTCCTAGACTGCAGCAAGAATGCCAGATGTGCCTAGTTATCTACTGATAAATACCTAACTTTCATATCATAGAATAACTAGTCAGATTTGTTATATCTGGGAGCCTGGAGAAGCTAGGAATCACACCATCTGGAGCTGTAATAGAGGTCGCTAAACAATAAATCCTTCCTTTCTACAAAATCAAACCATAACTAGGCAGATTTCCCTTCCAGGGTCCCAGAAAAACTATTATCCAAAGTATATGAAGCTCTAAAGAAGGTGTTCTGAATGCTAAAATCTATAAACCCCCTTCTACCAAACTGTGCCAAGGCAGGATTAGCTTTAAGGAGCTTGGAAAAGCTGGGTCAAGCTAGGTACAGACCACGTTCCTGGCTTCTGTTTAATGTACACACCAGGCCGTACACATTAAACAGATGCCTCTGATGGATGACAAGTAGTGGCATCCATCACCTATACTATACTATAGGCCCTATAGGTTCCCATTGTAAAAAAACAAACATGTAAAAATACTCTTAACTTATTGTAATAAATGCCGTTGTATAAAATAGCATAAGATCCTGTGCTATTCTATACTATTTTGCGGTATACAGAAGTATAAAGGTAAAACGGAGGCCAAAAGAACACAGTTTTCGCCTTCATAGGGAAATTACTTCCTATGGATATGTTTAGCGTATATGCCAGGAGCTTTCCTTCCGTACATGCTAAACAGACATGATAAATGTGGTGTGTACCTAGCCATACTTGTATAATGTGAAGGTATTTTTAAAGTGGCTATTTAGCTGTAGATTTCATGTACAGTGCACTGCATATCTATCTATCTATCTATCTATCTATCTATCTGCCTATCTATCTATCTATCTGTACGTCTATCTATTTATCATCTATATTTTTCTATCTATTCATTATGTTTTTATTTGTCTGTCTATCTTTTTATCTATCTGCACAATTATAATTTCAGTTTAGTGTCTCTTAAGGAGCAGGACTGGGTTATAATTTCATCCCAGGCTTCCTGTGATCAAGACATAAAAAATACAATTGAAGTGTACAGTGCATCACTTGAACTGCACATTGATTATGTTCTTTTTGTGTGACTGGCAGAACTAAACATGAACATTGTAATCTCATTCCTTGCCAGCCGACATCAACCAGTCAGATGGCAAAGCCTCAATAAAAAACTTGTAAAATCTGAAATATTTGTGTTTTGGTGAATGCCTGATAGCCCAGAGAAAAGAAGGGTAGGGTATGTTTGGATAAATTTGCCTGATCCAGATTAATCTGTTTGCTGTTTAATGCTTGTCCATGAAGGGATGCTCACACCTTACACTTTGATGGCATAGTGATAGAATACTGTATTCAATGAAGGCCTGATAGGTGTGGGTCCTAACTCTGGGATCCTCACCTCAGGAAAGGGCCCCCTAAAGTCTCAGCCAGTCGTATCTGCGCACAGCTCTCCATTCTGTTCTGTGGGAGCTTCAAGAGCAGCTGAGCACACCATTAAATTAAGATTCAGAATTTAGGTCCAGTGGGTATGGTGCATTATGTGTGATTCTGGCTATTGTGTATATAAATATATAGAGATTTTGGGCCTTATGTATGAAAACCGTCTAGCAGTAAGACAGTCTTTGATGCCCGTAGCAACCAATCGGAGCTCCCCTATCATTTCATATAGTGCTCTGGAAAAATAAAAGCTGTGCCCTAAGGGTATGTTCACACGGCGTCTTGCCTCCGTATGAACATACACTTTTCTGATGCGTCCCTGGGTCCATTGGAACGGACCCAGAGACGCATCTAACAATGAGCAGTGAGTTTATCACTGCTGGCAATGACAGACACGCAGCGGCGTTAACATGAGTGATCGCCGCTGCATGTTTGCATCACGTCTGTCGGGTCCATCTTGTGGATGCAATCCAAGAAATGACATGTAATTCTTTGTGCGCATCCGAAAGACGGACCCGACAGCCGCGATGCAAACATGCAGCGGCGATCTCTCATGTGAACACCGCTGCGTGTCTGTCATTGCGGGCAAGACAGAACTGGAGCAGACGTGAATGCAGATTTGAGACGGTTGAAGGCTTCTTTAGCTTCATGGGGCCAGGATTTGGGATTGGCGTTTTTCTTAGTTAGAGCCACTAGGGGAGCCACAAGCGTAGAGAAGTGTGGGATAAATTGTCTATAATAATTGGCGAATCCCAAAAAACGTTGAATGGCCCGAAGGCCCACCGGTTGTGGCCACTGTAACACTGCGGAGAGTTTTGAAGGATCCATCCGGAGACCCTTATCAGAGACGATGTACCCTAAGAAGGGTAAGCTGGTACGTTCAAAGAGACACTTCTCCGGTTTGGCAAAGAGCTGATGGGTGCGGAGTCGCCTGAGGACCTGGCGGACGTGGTGACGATGAGTTTCAAGATCAGGCGAAAAAATTTGAATATCGTCCAAATAAACAATAACACAGACATAGAGTAGGTCCCGGAAGATCTCGTTGACAAAGTTCTGAAACACAGCAGGGGCGTTGCAGAGACCGAATGGCATAACCAGATACTCGAAGTGGCCATCCCGCATATTAAACGCCGTTTTCCACTCATTCCCTTCTCGAATGCAAATTAAGTTATAAGCACCGCGTAGATCCAGCTTGGAAAAGATTTTTGCGCCACGCAGGCGGTCGAAGAAGTACGGCCTGGTTCCTCATAGACCATGTGGAACCCCTGGAGGAAGGTTTGGAGGTCAGCTGTCAGAGGATCCCCTCGATCCCATAGTGGCGGGGCCCCCAAGCCAAGGCTTCTCCAGAAAAAGGCTGATTATGAAGGCCACCTTGGCACGCTCTGTAGGGAATTGATGCCCCATCATCTCGAGGTGGATGGAGCACTGGCTGATGAAGCCACGGCATTTCTTGGGGTCTCCATCGTAGCGTGAGGGGAGTGGCAGATGCAGAGAGGGTCCCGAAGCCGGAGCAGGTAGAGTAACGGATGCAGGTGCGGCGGCGGCAGCCGGTGGAGATAGACGGGCCGCAAGGTTCTGCATCATGGCCGCTAGCTGGTCCATACGTTGGCTCTACTGGGCGACTGCCGTCGTGACATCCCGGAGGTCGGTCAGAGGTACCCTGGCGGAAACCATGGCCAGTTCGTACTGTAGTGCAGAGGTGGATTCGCTGGACCACCGAAAGTGATAAGTTAAGCCACGCCAGGGACGGAGTCTAAGTAGCCCCCGGTGTTTCACCAAGCCCGCCGCAAGCGGGATGGACTTGCTGGGCGTAAGGCTACCAGGTCGCTACCCCGACGTGACTTGCTTTGCGGCGGCGGCCTGGTAATGCTGGTACAGAATCGGGTCCGGAACGTAGTCGGGGGCAGGCAGGAGGTCAGGGAAGGGCAGCAGAGGTTCGTGGCAGAAAACAGCAAAGGTCAGGGGAGGCGGCAAGCAGGCAAGGTCAGGAAACGTAAGGCGGACTGGTACAAAGGTAGACAAGACGGACTTCTGAATACTGAAATAGGCACTCCAAACACACACCAAAGAACTGGCAGTGAGTGTAAGGAGGCGTGCACAATAAATAGGTCAGCGGCCCCGCGACGGCCAATTACCGGAAACGCTACCCTTTTAAAAAATCCCGACCAGACCGTCGCACCCTTAAGCAGGGGGTACGTGCGTGGCGGCCGGAGCCAGACACAGGAGCGGGACTGGTGATAGGGGGTTTCCTGGGCAGGAGCAGAAAGGACAAGGGCTGCGGCACCCCCGGGCGGCACCCGCGCCGGACCCCGTAAGCGCAGGGGGAAGGCTGCGGCGCCGAGCCCCATGACAGTTGGCACACACTGTTGCTGGTATGTTAGCCCATTCCTCTAGAGCAGTGATGTTTTGGGGCTGTCTCTGGGCAACACGGACTTTCAACTCCCTCCAAAGTTTTCTATGGGGTTGAGAAACTGGAGACCTTGGCTAGGGCCCCTCCAGGACCTTGAATGCTTCTTACGAAGCCACTCCTTTGTTGCCCTGGCGGTGTGCTTGGAATAATTGTCATGTTGAAAGACCCAGCCACATTTCACCATCAATGCCCTTGCTGATGGAAGGAGGTTTGCACTCAAAATCTCACGATTCATGGCCCCATTCATTCTTTCATGTACACAGATCAGTCGTCCGGCCCTTTTGCAGAGAAACAAACCCCCAAAGCATGATGTTGTCACCCCCATGCTTCACAGTAGGTATGGTGTTCTTTGGATGCAAAATCAGCATTCTCTCTCCTCCAAAAAACGACGAGTTTGTGTTTCTACAAAACAGTTCTTCTTTGGTTTCATCTGACCATATGACATTCTCCCAATACACTCAGGATCATCCAAATGCTCTTGTACTGGCGGACATGTACTGGCTTAAACAGGGGGACACGTCTGGCACTGTAGGATCTGAATCCCTGGCGGCGCAGTGTGTTACTGATGGTAGCCTTTTTTACGTTGGTCCCACTCTCTGCAGGTCATTCACTAGGTCCCCCGTGTGGTTCTGAATTTTTTGCTCACCCATTCTTGTGATCATTTTGACCCCATGGGGTGAGATCCTGTGTGGAGCCCCAGATCGAGGGAGATTATCAGTGGTCTTGTATGTCTTCCATTTTCTAATTATTGCTCCTTCATACTAAGCTGCTTGCCTATTGCAGATACAGTCTTCCCAGCCTGGTGCAGTGCTACAGTTTTGTTTCTGGTGTCCTTCGACAGCTCTTTGGTCTTCACCATAGTGGAGTTTGGAGTGTGACTGTTTGGAGGTTGTGGACAGGTGTCTATTATACTGATAACAAGTTCAAACAGATGCCATTACTACAGGTGAGTGAAGAACAGAGGAGTCTCTTAAAGAAGAAGTTACAGGTCTGTGAGAGCCAGAAATCTTGCTTGTTTGTAGGTGACCAAATACTTGTTTTCCACCATAATTTGCAAATAAATTCTTTCCAAATCAGACAATGTGATTTCTGGATTTGTTTTCTCATTTTGTCTCTCATAGTTGAGGTCTACCTATGATGTCAATTACAGGCCTCGCTCATCTTTTCAAGTGAGAGAACTTGCATAATTGATGGCTGACTAAATACTTTTTCCCCCACTGTACATAAGTATATAGAGATTGTGTATTTAGATTTTGCTCTAGTTATCTAGATAAGTAAACCTAGATTATTTTTGGATTATCTTTGGTACTTTATTAGTTACATATCAGGATTGAGTATTATGTCCAATGGGGCTACTGTATACATACATACAGTAGAGATTTTCTATTTAGATATTGCTATATTGCTTTGTCTAGATAAGTAATCCTAGATTATTTTTGATTATATTTTGTATTTTTTTTGTTACAGATCAGGATTCAGCATTAGGTCCAATGGGTACGTTGTGTTAAGGGGATTCTGACTACTGGCCTTTTGTGACATTCAGATAGTTTCCTTTCTTTGATGTTTTCTCGCTGGTCCCTTCTATTGATTTCTGGGCTTTTAGTTGCAGCACATGTATTGGACTGATATCTTTGTCTTCCCTCTTGCAGCTACTTTAATGTCATTGCCTTAAAATCTCTATATGGCCACTTAGGATAATGCCACACAAGCTATGTAAATGGGGCACCGCACTAACACATACTGTACTAATGAATGTGGACTCTGAGCAAGTCATTGTAAAGCAGATAAACAATAGCTCCACGGCTCCATTCCTTTCTGTGGGATGTAGTTTATAAGCAACATTAATCACTTGTGTAACATTACCCTTGTAGCAACCAAAATGTCAAGTGTTATCTTTGTTATTTATCTGCAGATTGCAGAGGTCTTGAAGAATCTCTTATCACTGGTTATGCATCCTCAAAATGATACATGTGCCCAGTATGACTGTTATTGACCGTGGAACCCGGTTTCCTCCAGACAGGAACTGCTTTAACCACAGGGATGTACGGATTGATTGTATCTGTAATAGGCACTCATCTTTACCCATCCTTTGCCAGGACAGTAAGAACCTTTGATCAAGTGTCTAGTTAGTGGATGTGTGATCCTGGGCAGCCACTTTGCTGCAGTGGAAGTGACAAAATGCATTCCCCAATATCTGCAAGCATCTTGTGTTCATGGTGCCTGCCATCTGTCGTCAGGAGAAAAGGAGGATCAGACAGGATGGAATTGAACCCTACCCAATCCTTTGTTTCCTAGAAAGATGAGATGTGTGAGACACTTGTCTCCCATGTCCATACTAAAATAACCATGCACACATAAGCTTGCCATACACATTACATAAACGTCTGAATTGGCCTATTTCGGCAGGATCGGTTGATGAGCTAACATATGTTAGGATAGCAATGTAAACCATTAAGGGAAAGAAAAATAAGCCATGTTGAATTTTAACATGTAGTTTGTTAAAATTAGTAATGTTTAACCTGTGACTGTTGTAAAACTAAAACTCCCAATATAGCTGCAGACAAATTACAATTAGAGGTGCTGGTATTGATGGTTCTGTTTGGATCTGCAGTGGTCCCTTAAGTTACAATCTCAATGTTTATACCATACAATGGTCTTTTCTTGTGACGTTGTATCATGAAACTTCACTCACAATAAAATGTCATAGACACCGCTGATCTGTTGCACATGTTATTGATGGAAGATCCAACCAATTATCATAAACACTTCACCTGTAAAACATGTGTTTTACAGGTGTCTTCAAGGCATATATAAGCGTCTACTGTGGCGCTATATGCCTGGTGTTTTAAAAGTACATGCTGGCCAGCGCGTACGTCTAAAGCGCTCTCTACCGACTTTTACGTGCCGGTGCGCAATGCGCGTCAGAGAAAATGGCAGGTAATCATAGGTCTCAATGAGGGCTATGAATTAACGTATCTGCGGGCAGTACATCGGGCGTATTGCTGCGCAATTATGCCCTGAAATACGACTCGCAAAAATGCCGTGTGAACATACCCTATTAGTGAGGTGCATGTAGTGATTGGTGGTCTAGTAGTGCCTCTCTACAGTACAGTACAATACTACATGACCTGTACTGTTCTTTACATGTAAACACAACAAAAATGTCAGCAGCACTCTACAAGCACTAAAAAAGGGGACATAGGGACTTTTTTGAAAAGCATTTCTGCTTCTTTGGAATACATGAAAATTTTGAGGTTTTTAGTGTAAATTTGATCAAAATTGTAAAGGCCCAACTAGCCTCGGCAAGGTGACCTTAATTCAGATGGGAACCTACGCTATGTGTTACCTCTCTTGGTGTCTTTTCAGACCTCCACATTTCAGGGAGAGACGTTTTCAGCTATAACTTGATCTGATTAAAAACACCTGTGTATATGGGTGGATTACAAAAACCAAGATGAGGGCCAGCCACGTCCCCATGTATACAGTCCAAAAACAAAATATGGTCAGCACATCCATTTTGAAAAATGAGTCTATATGTGCACGCTTGTGTGGCAGCCAAAAGCAATGCAAACACAACACAATATCAGCAGCACTCTACAAGCACTAAAAAACAGTCAAAGGGAACAGAGGAATTTTTTGGAAAAGCATTTCTGCTACTTTGGAATTCATGATAATTTTGTGTTTCTTTGTGTTCACTTTTGATCAAAACTTTAAAAGCCCATCTACCGTCGGCAAGGTGACATCAATTCAGATGGGAACCTACGCTATATGTTACCTTTCTTGATGTCTTTTCAGACCTCCTCATTTCACCTATAGATCATTTTTAAAATGGATGTGCTGACCATGTTTTGTTTTTGGACTATTCTTTACATGTGTCAGGATGAGTGACTCCTTTTTGCACCAGGTAAGGACAGTTCTTTTTTTTTTTATTATTAGTTTTATTAATACTGTTTAAAACTTGACTAGACAGATGTATCAATGTAAAGTTTTGCCCATTTTTTCTGTCGCATGGTGTTCCAGTTATTCCACGGCCTCTTTAATGAAACCATGCCCCTTTTTATTAGACGCAGCATAGAAGTGTCTAAAAAAACATAATAAATGTGGTATAAAGCATCTGCGCCAGTGTTTTGGTGCAAATGACACCAGAATTCTGGCACAATTTCCATAGTAATTTCCCCCCATTGTGTTTTAAGTACATGACCCAAGCTCCCGTCCTGGACATAGGAAGCAATTTCCAGCTTCTAGCAGCTCTCTCTGATGTTATATGTAAGGACTTGCTTTATCTGTATTACTTATCTGCTTCATTTTCTAAGGGTATGTTCACACGTTGTTTTTTGGATCCGATTTTCCAAAATTTGCATCCAAAAACGTAGCGTCGATCAGATCCAACATGTATCCAACACACAGCTGCGTGTTGGATGCAGCAGGATTGCACCCTATAGTTTATTAAAGGGCTCCTGCTGCGTCTTTCGGACCAAGAATTGACATGTCAATTCTTGGAACGGATCCGAAAGACGCAGTGAGACACACATTGGCGATCACTCGTGTGAATGCCGATGCATGTTTTACATTGCGCGCAGTGTCAAATCACACATCTCATTATTAGATACGTGTTTGGATCCATCTAGAGCAGTGTTCCCCAACTCCAGTCCTCGAGACCCACCAACAGGTCATGTTTTCAGGATCTCCCACTGAATACACTGACAATTATATCACCTGTGCAAAGCTAAGGAAAGCCAGAAAACATGACCTGTTGGTGGGCCTTGAGGACTGGAGTTGGGGGACCCCTGATCTAGACGAACCCAAGCACGCATCTAAAAGCATATGTTCACCTGGACCCAACACGCCGTGTGAACATACCCTTAATCTGTATTTTGCCTTATGTTGTGTGAGATATTTGGGCTTTACAGGTTTTCAATAGACTTCTAGTTTCAACATACAATGATCATACCAGAACCAATTAATATTGTATGTTGAGGGACCCCTGTATATTTATTATCTACTGTATAAGCACATCATGTGTATTTCTGACTGTAATTATTCATTGTGCAGTGTACCAGACTCTTCAGTAAACAATTTTTGTAGCCGCTCTTTGGTTAACAGCAGATACGGCAAATCTGCATAATCTTGTGCAGATCCGTGACCGTGGAGTTGAGGGGCCAGAAGCACATATTCTATACACCTCCTGATTTACAGTTCTGGCTGTCAGAGTGGAGACCATGCCATTAGATTTTCTAATCTACTGAGGAGGGACTTGCAGTGAGCTCTGCTTTCTTCTGCTGCCGGGCCTTTCTTTAATTGTATGGAATCCATTCAGATTCTCCTGATCCATAGTCTGACTTCATTATGTAGTAGAGATGTGTGTGACCAGCAATGAACATGGTAACGTCTGATGACAAGGTATAGTCTAGATTACCTGGTCTGTAAGGTGCTCCTGCAGTGACTCAATGTGCTATCTAAATAAATTGCTCGTTAAATATTTACCTGCACGTTCTTAAAGTGTCTTGCTGTTTACCTACTTGGAGGCTTCTCTGCAGAGAGGCTTTGCAGAGGGCTTTCCAAGCCTGTCTTTTCAGTGGTTCCCTGGGGCCCTCTGTGCCGCATCAGCATCCTGGCAACATCACTGACTGACTCCTATTAGTTGATTGCTTACAGCCCAGTTTGTAGGTACTAACTAAGAAATTAATTCCGAGTCCCAGGCAGCATGGATGCAAGGTCTGTTGCTTTGATCAGGGCCTCCTTTTCTAGGTTATAAACAATATCGATTTTTGCCTGTCTGGTGGGAATTAGATGCAATTAGGTTTAAATCCTAATTTCTTTTTAAACGGCAAATAAGTATCATTAACTGCTGATGCGCCAGTACCCACTTTTATGTATATTTTGATACTTGTTCTATACTCTTATACAACTTAATAATAGCTCTCATGCATTGTTTCGTCTACTTTTTCTTTGTAGTGTGGCTGGTCACCTTTTGAAGCAAATTTAAATGATAAGTAAGAGACTCGCTTCAATGTCACTTACCTAATACAGGTCTGCACTTTGTTTTGTTGTAGCACCTGACAACCTTACTAGATCCAGTGGGACATTCATGAATTTCAGGCACTGTTCCTGGACACATGTGGATGTCCCTCTGGGTGATAGCTACTCTCTCGTCTCCTCCCTGTTGATGGACATCCCCCAGCCTATGCTTAAAGAGGTTGTCTCACTACATTGATTCATTTTACCTCAGTCCTGTTTTCTTGGTTTCATTTTGAATTCAGGGGCGTGTTTACTGGCTTCTACTAGGCTGCAGAAGAAGCCAGGTCTGTAGCTATAGCAACCAGTGTTGGCAGCCTATCAGGATAGATCAAACAGGTCTGTAGCTATAGCGACCTGAGGAGCTGATGAAGCCTACGCAAGAAGAGATATCTCAGAATAGGAAGAATACTGTTAATGGATACATATTGCAAACTGACTTGTTTTTTGCAAGATCTTTAACATAAAAAGCAATCCTTGTAGTGAGACAACCCCTTTAATAGATCCTCCAGTTCCATGAACATTTATCCAGGGCCCTTGTTTGCTCTGGTGATGACATATGACTGCTTTCCATAGTCACTAGGTGTTGTGTTCTTATTAGGGGATGCTCACACGACGATTTTGAATACGTTTTTGGATACGTTTTCGATCAGACACACGTATTCAAAAGCACTGAGCAAAACATAGCCAACACGCACCGAACGTGTGCTGCATGTTTGGATGCATTTTTACTGCAGCAGAAATGCAACCAATAGTTCTAAATAGAGTGTCTGCTGCGTAAAACGGATTAAGAATTGACATGACAATTCTTTGAACGGATCCGAAAGACGCATGTAAACACGCATCAGCGATCACTCGTCTGAACACCCATGCGTGTTTTACATTGAAAAATCACACTGCACATTGTTAGATGCGTATTTGGTTCCAAACATACATCTAAAAAACGCTGTGTGAACATCCCCTTGGGGAGAGGGTAATAAGCCAGTGCTTGACACCTCTGGTGGTAGCTTATCCTGAAAACTAAAGGGTGGGGCATTTTAAAATTCAACTACCTAAGGGTATGTTCACACGCCGTGTTGGATCCGTTTCGGATTCGAAAAAACGCATTCAAAACCGCTGAGTAAAGCACATCCAAAATGCATCCAAAATGCAGGTGCGTGTTTGGATGCGTTTTGGCTGTAACAGAAACGCACCCTATAGTTTTAGATAGAGTGTATGCTGCGTCCAACAGATCAAGAATTGACATGACAATTCTTTGAACGGATCTGAAAGATGCATCAGAAAGACGTATGTAAACACGCATTGGTGATCACTCATGTGAACGTTGATGCTTGTTTTACATTGAAAGCAATGTACATCACACTGCAAATTGTTAGATGCGTTTTTGGTTCCGAAACGTATGTATATAAGAAACGTATCCCAAAACTGAGTCCAGACTCCGTTTGAGCACACCCAAAGGCTATGTTCACTGATTTTGGGATGAATTACGAACCGTATTGCGCGCCCGACTGCGCGGTCATACGGCCGAAATCCGTCCCATCATTACGGAAATCCGCAGTTCTAAAAGAAACATGGATTTCCCCATTCTCCCCCCCCTTCCCCACTCGGGGAAATCCCGACGAGCGGGGAGAAGGGGGATACCGCCGGGATAAGGGAAAGTCAATGGTGCCGGGGGTTGCCCAGCCCCCTCCCCCCCTTTTGAACTTTACCTGTAATTGGGCAGGGCGAAAACCCCCCAAAATTACAGTGTGAATCAGCCGTGTGAACCCTGCCTTATCCTTTTTTCCACGAACATTTTCCATTAGGGGACAACCCCATACATATTCAACTAATGTGTGTGGCACCCTAAAAGAGAACCTGTCACATAGGTTGGGGCCCCCCTTGCTAGGACAGCACAACAATTGACAGCCCCTGCTTTTTCCACGCTGTGTCCCTTGTTCTGTAAGGTGCAAGTTTTAAAAATTTTTAAAAACCCAAATTTTTTAAATTTTTGCACCAAAAAAGAGTCATAAAAATGAGTCCGTGTAAATTCAGACCCGCCCACATGGGGCTAGCCCCCCCCCACCTCAAAAATTAAATTAACCAAATTTACTTTGAATGGGTTTAGAAAAATGGAATAACTGCCGGGTGGCGGGACAAAAATTTGGTGGGGGGGACTAACACCCGCTCATAAAATAAGTTTTTGAGAAATTAAATCTCAAAAAACTTCACCCATCTTACAAAATAGGGGAAAACGGGGCGCGGAAACAGCAGATCTGACATTAGCTTGTGCTGTCCTCACCCAAGGGGGGCATAATCTATGTACGGGTTCTCTTTAAGACCAAAATACCTTTCAATCCCCAAAAAAAAAAAAATTTTTCCCCCAGATGCTTCTACACATGTGGGACTGGGGGTCTGGGGGGGCCCACAGGGGGGTTGATTTTTGGGGGGGGCCCCCCCCTACTGTAAAAGGAAAATATTCCCGGGCGTCTCAGCCAAAATGCCCCCTTTTTACCACAAAATACAGTGTGAAAAAAAGAACTAAAATTGTTATACAAATAGCAAGAAAAGTCAAAAACATATGTCCCAGTCTAACATATCATAGACCAGGCTAAATAGCCCACCAAATCCCCCCCCAAACCCACATACAATATCCCCTCCACCCACATAAAATATACCCCCTCCACCCACAAACAAAAACCCCACCACCCACATAAAATATACCCCCCCCCCCACATACACACCCCCCCCTCCCCCCACAAAAATTACCCCCCTTCCACCCACATACAATATCTCCCTCCATCCACATACAATATCCCCCCCAAATATTCCCCCTACAAAAACCCCCTCCAATAGCCACATACAATATCCCCACCACCCACAAAACAATATCCCCCCCACCCCATACAATATCCTCACTACCCACATACAATATACCCTCCACCCACAAACAATATCCCCCTCCACCCACAAACAATATCCCCCCCCAAACCCACATACAATATCTTCCCCCCACCCCATATACAATACCCCCCTCCACCCACATACAATATCTCCCCCCAAACCCAAATACAATTTTCCCCCTCCACCCACATACAATATCCCCCCCCCCCCCATACAATATCCCCCACCACCCACAACAAAAAACCCCCACCCACAAAACAATATCCCCCCCCCCACCCCCCAAAACAATATCCCCCTCCACCCACATACAATATCCCCCTCCATTTTTTCCCCTTGGCACCTCACCCCTTTTCAAAAATAAACACCAGAAAAGAAAGAAAAAGCTAACCCCCCAATCACGGGGTTCAGGTTTTCCCCTTCCCCTTTTACAATCGGGGACACATGTAAAAACTCCCCACAAATACAAAGCAAAAAAACCCCAAAAACACTCCCATAGGGAAAACAAATAGAAGTCGGGAACCACTCGGGAAATTAACCTACAACACCACCATTTTTAGACCACATGAGGTCAGACACCAGCTGGGGATAACCTCCAACCCCCCCAACAAACAACAAGCAGTTTCAAATTTTGAAAAAGGGGTTCCCAAAAACTTTATTGAAAAGTCCCATTAAATAAAAAGACCAAAATCTGAAAACTTTCCCTTTATTTGGGCTTTTTAAGTTGTTTTGGGCAATCCATAGTAGGGGGCTGTGCTTTCCCCAAGGGTTGGAGTACCCCCGGCTATGCGGTCGCAGCATCGAGTTGGTAAAAATGCTTTTGTATTTTTTTCCTGCCCCCCTACTAGGGATTGCCAACACAACTTAAAGCCCAATAACGGGATGTTACGAGTGGGCCCTTTTATTTAATGGGGCTGTCCCAAAAAATTTTTGGTAACCTTTTGCAACATTTGAATTTGCTTGTTTTTTTGTTGGAGTACTGAAATTGGGAAATTTTAGGAGCCTTTTACAAGCAGAGACTATTAGGGGCGGGTACATTTTTTGGGTTCTCTACAGCAAATTTTGGAAAAACCTAAAACACCGCCCCTAAAAGAGACCACAAAGAGGTCAGACACCAGCTCAGGGATAACCCCACAACACTGCCATATAGAGAAACCCCATAGAGGGCAGAAACACCACTCAGTCACATTACAGTGAAAACAACACGATCCCAAAAAAGAAAATTTAAAATTTAAACCCCCGAAAACAGAGGGCTCACCGGAGATGTCTTTTCTGATGATCGTTCTCTTCTCTTGAGTCGTTTCTTTTTCCCTTCCTTTTGATCCGTCCACACCGCCAAAAAGGGCTTGCCCCCCCCACAACTCATTTCCCCAGAAAAATTTCCAAAAAAAATCAGAATCCTCACTTTTCCCCGCATCTCTTTACCCCATTCCCCAACCCCCTTAAAAAACTTCCCCGGGGGGGGGAGAGCGGGGAAAAGCCCTAACTTAAACCAGTATCCTAGTATCCACGGGTGGGTAGGTTTAAAAACCCCCATGTAGATAAGCAGGCCCCGTTAAAGGGAAAATAGATAGGCAAAAGTTTTGGTTGGTGGGGTTTCCCAGTTAGGTAGGCCCGTAGGGAGGTGGTTTTTCCCCCATTTGGTGCGTAGGAATTTTGGTCCCCCCTTTTTATAGGGCCTTTCAACAGTTAGGTTTGTAACAAAGGGAGTAAGGGCTTTCCCCTTTAATTTGTATACAGGCAGTTTTAAAGGGCCCCCCTTTAGGTTTCTATACGGCAGTTAGGGGGGGCCCCTTTTAGGAAATAAAAACCCGGGAGTAAGGAGTCTCTTTTAGGTAGTAAAAATGGCAGTTAGGGGCCCCTTTTTGGGGGTATCAGGTACTTAGGGGGCCCCCTTTTGCTAGTGTGGGGGAAAATCAGGTCCCCCCCCCCCTTTTGCTACTTGGAGGTAGTCCCTGCCCCCTTTAAAATAAATTTTGTATTCCCGGGGCCCCCCTAGGAAATCAGGGCCCCCCTTTCCAAATTTGCCCGGGCCCCCTTTTTTAGTCCCGGGGCCCTTTCCCTTTTATTGCCCCGGGGGGGCCCCCCCCCCCCCCCCCCCCCCCCCCTTTTTAAACAGGGCCCCCCTTTAAATTAGGGCCCCCCCCTTTTTTAGCCAAGGGGCCCCCCTTTATTTCCAGGGCCCCCCTTTTGGGTAACTAGGGGGAAACCCCCCTAAGGGATCAGGGCCCCCCTTAATGATCAGGGGGCCCCCTAAGCACCCCGGGCCCCCTTTAGGTAGTCAGGGCCCCCCTTAACACCCCGGGCCCCCCCTTTAGGGAGTCGGGCCCCCCTTTAGGGGAGTCAAAAGGGCCCCTTTTTAAAGTAGTCAGGGCCCCCCTTTAAACAGCCCTGGCCCCCTTTAGGTTTTCAGGGGCCCCCCCCCCCCCAAAGTATTTAGGGCCCCCTTAAGGGAGCCAGGTCCCTTCCCCCCTTTGGTAGTCAGGGCCCCCTTAAACAGCCTTTTCCCCCCTTTTGGGGAGTCAGGGCCCCCCTTTTAAACAGCCAGGGCCCCCCCTTTAAGGGACCCCGGGCCCCCCCTTTTGGTAGCTGGGGCCCCCTTAATAGTCAGGGGCCCCCTGAAGTAAACCACGGGGCCCCCCTGGGTTTCCAGGGCCCCCTGAAGTAGCCAGGGCCCCACTGTTTTGCCAGGGCCCCCTGAAAATAGCCGGGGGGGAAAACCCCGTTAGCCAGGGCCCCCCGAAGTAGCCCGGGCCACACTGTTAGCCCGGGCCCCCGAAGTAGCCACTGTCCCCCACTGGGAGCCCGGCCCAAATTTGGGAGTAAAAAAAAAAAAAAATTTCCCAAAAATCCCCCTTACCTGGCTTTTCCCCTCCCGTCCTGGCCCGCTTCGAGCGGGGCCGGCCTCTAGTGCCGCCCCGCATAGGGCCCGGGGCGGGGAAGTGACGTCAAACCCCCCGCGCCTACGTCAGCCCGTAGGGCCGGGGCCTGGCAGGCTGAAGGCCTAGCGTCTTTAGCCTGCCGGGGGAGCAGCGGGGCGCAGCGCTAGGGGGCGCCGTCTCCCCCGACAAAACCCCCCCCAACCCGGGGGGTCTGGGGGGGGCATTATTTTTTTGGTCCGGGCCGGTCTCCTGAGCGCTCGGGACGCAGGGCCCGGGGGTGCAGGGGACCCGATCGCGGGCCCGGGCCCCGGGGACGACGGGACTGCCCCGGGGCCCACACGGCCGGGGGGGGGGGCCCACCGGGGGTTCCCCGGTCCCCCGGCGGCCCCCGTCCAGCCTGCCCTCTACACCTAACTTAAAAAGTGTCTTTTATGAAATGAAAAACTTTTTAAAAGAAAAGTGGGCATAAAAAAAATATTCTTAATTCATGTTTATATGTTAAACACATGTGTAAAGAATTTGTGGTTATTTTTTATTTTTATTTTAAAATCATTATCTATATATATATTTTTTTTTTTTAAAAAATTTCCCGAATCTTGTATTTTTTTTCTTTGGCCCCTAAGGCCATGTCCTACACAGCACTGGCTTCTGGGGCCCAATTTTTAGTGGATTCCCGTATTTTGAATCCGGGGAAAATCGACTGTAACCTTTCTGTGAAACCCGGGGTTAAAAATCCGTGCTGTACCCACACACCCGGAAAATTTCATTGTGGGATTTTTTAAATCGCCGACCCCCCGCGGAAGTAGAGCATTTCATCTTCTGGCGGATTCTTGCAGATTAGAACATAAATTAAGAAAAAAAAAAACGACCAGGGTTTTTTTAAAAACCCACCCAAACCACTAACGCCAAAATTTAAAATAGTCGGTTTTTTCCGCATTTTAACATTACCTGTAGACATAGCCATAGAGTAAAATATTCTAAGGGCCTCCCCAGGGCATAAAAAATACCCCTTTTTGCCCCTTCCCCACGGCCGCGGGGGGACGCTTTTCTCCACGTGAGGAGAGAGCCCTTCCCCCCCCCCAATTAGAAGCACACATTCCTCCTTTTTCGGACAAAAAGGTTTTTCTCAATTTTTTTTACCGCCGGCGGCAGTGGGGACGCTGAAACTTTTTTCCCCATAAGCAAAATTGTTCTATTCACCGGTTTTTCAGGCGGTCAGAAAAACCGCAAACCGGCTGAAAAACCATCCGAAAACCCTTGCTGTGGGGACATGCCCTAACACTTCCTGTTCTGTAGAGAAAACTTTTCAGCAATCTCCTCATTTACAGCACAGGCAGGATTACACTGAAAGGTGACACCAATGTGTATAGATAACACAGGATCCAATAGGGCATAGTCACAGCTTCCCCCTCCCTGGACACTGACTTCTTAACAGGTCACAGAGCATGTATAGAAAATTCCTCCATATAATCAATGGGTCCCCTCCTGTTTGTGGTACATTTTACATCACTTTCAACCACAGTAGTAAATGTGGGTCAATACTCATCTGAGTCATATGGTTAACAAAAATGCTTAATAATTCATACATTTCATGAGTAAATTGCCTTTTTTCCCCACACTTGCCAGATAAGATTGCAATAATGTATTAGTCATGAAAAAATAAGAAGGGAAATTATGATAATAAAGCAGCGATGAAAATATGAAATAATCATTTATTATATTGTACGTTAATAGTGATGTGATGCAATCATAACTTACAAGTTAGAAAGAAAGGCATGATTTACTGACATTTTATACTGTTTGTTAGAATGTTTTTTTATTTTGCATTAGTCTTAGGGTGTGTTAACACGATATACTGCGGCGCGTACAGTACATCGTGTCTTTCGGGAGCTCGCGATGATACGTATTCGCCGCGAATGATTGACATGTCACTTATCTCCCCGCACGTACAATACAATTGTATTGTACGAGCGGGGAGAGGAGGCGTAATCTAATCCATAATTCTCTATGAGAACTATGGATTACCGTAATTTCGGAGCGCATCTCGCCCGTCTTAGAGCGCAAATACAAGGGGAAATGCGCTCCAAAATTACCCCGTGTGAACATACCCTTATCAGTGAATCTTATTTAATGTAAAGACTTGTTGACACAATGAAGTTGTAAGGATTTATTTAGCTAGAGAAGGAGCCAAGAAATTGCAATAAATAAGTTTTTGATTAATACTTTTCTGCCCTTCTGACCCATTTATGGTTTTGGCTATAAAAGTGCACCAGAAGTGTACTGTGTGAACCTGATCTAATATAGAATCAACTTGATGGAGTTTTCCTACTGCAGACTTTTATCATTTATTCACAGGAGCAGTGGTGGAACGTATATATTGCTGCTGCATTTGAAGTCTATGGGCGACATGTATGAACAGGGCTGGGCTGTTCTTTTATCGCGATTTGAACCAATCGGAGCTCTGTTCTATAGATGTGCAAACCGTCGTATGCAAAAATGTGCCGCAATCTGTGCCAGACACAACATTTTTGAGTCGTACAATGCTCCACAAATGTTTCAAAGTTTGGCACGAAATTGTCGTACAAATCCATACCAGCTTCAAAGTGGCTGAGACTACTTTTGGCATAGAACGGGACACATTTATAAAGTGCTGTGAGACACTTTCATACATACTGTTGGATCATACACTCTTAACCCCTTAACGACCGCCCACTGACTTTTGACGTCGGCTGGTGCGGGTCTTTTGTCGCACCCGGCGACGTTTTTAACTTGGGGTTTGGGGCGCCCCCCCAACGCGCTATGATGGGACTGACTACACACCCGATCCCAAGCATTTTCATGCGAGCACCGGTGCGAGGAAACCTCCGAAAACCCATGCTTTAACCCTTTGATTGGGGGGCTTACCGCACGAAATAAAGGGGGTTCCCCCCCTCTCTGTCGGTATCAACACCGGGGACCCCGACCCCGGGGGAACGGCTGCCAGCAGCTCTGGGGCCCTAGAGTGGCCCCAAGCTTCGGTAACAACCAGTGACGGGGCCAACCTGTGTGGTCCTAACACTGCCTGGGGTCAACTGACCAGATTATAATTTTAAACATATTAAATTGCAATACTTACTAAGTTAAAAAAAAAAAAAATGTAAAAAAAGTTTTCCCCCCTTTAGGGATTTAAAAAAAAAAAAAAAAAAAAAAAAAACCCATAAAAATGTAAAAAAAAAAAAAAAATTTTAAAATAAAAATAAATATTTAATAAAAACATTGTGTATAAATTACACACACAAACAAAACCCACACATATTAGGGATCCATAACCGAAAACCTTAGAATTACTCAACAAGTTATTACGTGTAAAAATAACTTAAAAAAAAAAATATAAAAAAAAACCCCCCAAAAAAATTTTTAAAAATTTTTTTTTACAAATTCTGCAATTATTTATAAGTGAAATTAAAAAATTTCCCCTAAAAGTACAACTTTTTCGAAAAAAAGAGACCCCACCCCAACGCCATTGAAAAAATAAAAAAAATTACAACTGTTGAAAACCGCAGGGGGGGGGGGCAAAACTAAAAAAAAAAAATTCTGGCATTAACTACTTTTCAGGCTTTTGGGGGGTTAAGGGGGTTTAAAAAAGAGGTAAAATCCGAGGGGGACCAGGTCATACATGTTGCCCTATGGACTCCGAAGATACTTATGAGGTTTTTGGTTATCTTTATTGTCCCAAAGACTTTAAGGAAGCAAAATGCATGTTTGACTACCCCATTTAAGCACAGGAAGAAGGTCGGGGACCAGAGCCTCCATTTAGTGATCATTGGGCCCCACGGGGGGTTTACCCACGCCCAAAAATTTTTTCCTCTATCCTAGGTTATAACTGCTTTTTGTGGGGAAAACAAATTTTAATAAAAACCTTTTATTTTTTGTGAACCTATGATTTCCCTGATGGTTTGATTGGGAAT